>JAOBRG010256205.1:0-11612 GCA_027574985.1 Umimayanthus nakama | reverse complement strand
AATTGACAAATTTACAAAGCCACCTTCAAGATAGTGTGTACAGATGTATACAGTACTCGGTAAGTGTGAAATTTTTTGAACCAATTGTTGTTGTTGATACGAATAACAAACTAAACAACCTATAGTCGAATATGTTAGGAGAAGATACGTACTGATATACTCGCTGGGACTGAAAAGGTTAGAGTCCAATAGTAAGAGATGTTCCGCGGTCCCTCTGTGAATTGTGCTACATGTACAAACCTTTTATTGCGACCAATTAAGTAGGAACTGTTTTGGGTATTTAGCTGAAGTTATTGGAAGGATACTTAGCTTGTCGGCTGAATAAGCTCGAGTAGCTGCGTTGTTGATGTAAAATTCCAGAAATTGACAAATTTACAAAGCCACCTTCAAGATAGTGTGTACAGATGTATACAGTACTCGGTAAGTGTGAAATTTTTTAAACCAATTGTTGTTGTTGATACGAATAACAAGGAAAATGCTAGCAGTTTTCCGCATTGAAAGTTTATCTGTATTTTGCTTTACAAAAATGTTTTTTTGTGCTGTTTAGCTATTGTTTCATAATGTTGTATAGTGATCAGTTAAAGTGATGGAATGAGAAAGCTGTAAGGGTGCAGGAAGGCCGTCTATGCACATCAAACTACCGTTAAAGATCTTATTTTTACATCTTGTGAGAAAATTTTCCTTTTTGTTAATGAAATCCCTGTTTTTCTATTGTTTAATGCAGTTGCAACCATACCGTTGTCACCCTTTGTGCTGTGGTGTTTTGTGCTTGTTATTATTGTGTGTTACGTTTGTGTTGTGTTGTGTTTATGTGTTGTGTTGTGCTATGCGTGCTGTGTTGTGTTTTGTTGTGTTGTGTTTATGTGTTGTGTTGTGTTGTGTTGTGTTTATGTGTTGTGTTTATTTGTTGTGTTTATTTGTTGTGTTGATATTATGCTGTGTTGTAATGTACTATCCTGAGTTTCAAGAAGGTTTTGTCGGAAAAAAGGAAATTTCTGAACAGTCTGAACAACGGAGATGTTGACCAATTAAAGGTTCCAAAGTATACTTTTTTAGCCTCTCTCACTCACTGTGTTATTCTACCTTTCAAATTCAGCATAAACTGGTACTGCGGAATCTTTCACGTTCCTCAAGTAACTAGAGTTATATCCTCGCCCTCTCCAGTTCCCCCCTCATTGATTCTTTTTCCCTTTCGACTGTCCACCTCCCCCTTGGGAACAGTGCAGCTGCCCAAGGGAGAAGATTTTTTGTGTCTTTTATTTGAAATTCAAAGCTTTCTTGCCTCAAACAAAAGTGTTGACACGACTAAGTCAACAATCTTCCAGTTTCTAAACGTTACCAAGGTCTCCCAAAGATCAATTTTGCTTTGGCGTCGTAATAAACGGTTTCGGATCTTACTGACTTTTGAAAAAATCCCGGATAATACACACTTAATGTAAATGCTTTTGAACTAACATCTTAAAATGGCAGGGGCTAGTGACCTTTTAGTTTGTTTTCGCTAAACCCCATTAAGGCACTCGCTGTCTGTTTAAAGCTTTCTATTTTATAATTTGAAGGATTGATAATTGTTTTAAAGTCCTCTTTTTGATCAGAGTCAGTTCCTCGCAGTTAATTAGTTCTTCAGACCTTTCATCTCAAAGCCACTGTTTACTTTAACCTTTATTACGAAACTTACAATGACAATTAAAACTGCAACAAAAATGAAGATTTTTATGTCGACAAGATCGTTTTAATAAACACAGTATGTTTTGTAATTCCCTGAATAAACATGCAACTCGGACTTGTCATTGTTGATATTAATCTGCTATTTTTGTGTCAAAACGTCGCATATTAATCAGTTGGCCAGTATTTTGCTGAGATTCTCATCGACCAATAGAAATTCCTTTTTCACTGCGAAAGGAATCTTACGACCGTATTTGTTTTTCGAGTGTACATGCATATGCGCTGTCTTGGAAAAGCCGTTTGTTTTAAGAAGCAGAGATGTGTTGTGTTCCAGCATGTATTTTGAGCGTGTTCTTGTATTTTTATACGACCTGTGCGAGAGCAGATATGGTCCCCGAAAATCAGTTTCGAAACATTTTTCAAGATGATCCGTCTGTTCTGAATCCAGCTCGTGAGCCTGTGGTGGATGATAGACCGGGTGCTTTCGATATGACGGCACGGGCGGCTTTGGACATCATTGACAAAGTTCACAGACAGGAAGTCGACTGCAAGGAAATGCTGGCCACGAGAGGTCTCAAGCTTTTGAACATTCGATACCAAAACACGGAGTATAGAAAACAGGCCGAAATAGCAATTAGGACTGCAAACCTCATCTCGGACCTTCTTCCAACTGGCACTACCTCCCAGCTTAACAATTCAGATGCAAAATCTGTCGTAGCTACAAACGTCGAGCTTCTTTACGCTCTTGTCAGGGCTAATGTAGAGAGCGATAAACTCATTTTTGGCTCTGCCATTATGTTCGACAAACGCATCTACCCAAACTATACTGGCTTCTACAGATACTTTGCCCCGTATGCCTACAAGACTTTGAACAGTCCATACATCAAAGTCAAAGATCTGTCCACGACGTGGAGCTATTTGCATGAAGCCTTCATTGCTTTTGTGAGAGGAAAGGCTAAAAACCGCCCGTTTCCAGTGCGAACAACGTATTTTATTCCGCGCCATAATATAACTTCCGACTATTCTCCCATCTCGACTGAACACATTTTTGCCGAGTTTATTGATGGTTTATGGACAAGACCCTATTATGAGTGTACCACATCCCGGGCTTGGCAAGTCACCTTTACATGTCCAATATTGGGGAACTGGAAAAAGGATGGTCCCATAAAGTATATGTAAGTCTCTTCAAGAATTTTCGTGCAATTAACTTTTCTTTTCTCAGTAACATTTTGCTAAATTTTAAAAACATTTTAAAAATACTATTTTTTTCATTAAATGCCAATTAAGTTCTGCTCGTTCCTAGCATTTCGCTTTGATATTTTACTTAAAACGCAAACTCTTTGTTTCTATTTTCAAATGTTTCTGTTTCTGTTAAGGAACAAGCTGATGGTTGTTTAAATTCAACATCTCCTTCCTCTCTTACCGGCGGTTTTAATAATCACTAATGATGCTTGTTGCAGTCGTTTGCTAAGACGTTGAAGATGCCCACATGAGAGAAATACCAATTGAGTTTTGAACTTTGTTGTCGTTTTTTTAAAAAAAATTCATACCATAGTCTATACCCTTAGTTTTGCTTGCATACTTTCTTTGCCAAGTGGCGGGTCGGCTGTGAAGCTTTGCCGTTGCTGAGCAGTTCACCTTCTGGGCATTCAATTTTACTTTAAAGAAGCTTTTTTGAAAGTGCTTTTGACACCTTTCATTTTCCGACAGCAATATTGTTTTTATTATCAACATTATGCATATTTTGTCTCTTCTGTTGATAATATATATAGTAATAATAGAATAGTTTGATATTTTGTGATTATGGATTTTCATTAATTCTCTCAGTTTCGCAACCGATGGAATATCTGATAATTATGAATGTCTTTTGTTCTCGCACAAAACGCACTTTACGAAACACAATCCTGAATGGAACTTTTAAATTTCGTAATGAGAAAATCAAAGAGTTTGTTCTGGCAAGAGTGACCTTGTCAAGTGCTTTCTATTTTTTTTATTTTTGTTTTACTTTCTAAAGTCCCACATGTTTGTATATCACACTATAAAGAAGATTGCATACTGATCAAGGCACCCTATCAAAAGTGCCGTGCATCCTTATTCGTGTTTTAATTTTCCGGTTCAAATTTTAACGCTATGACCAATATTCATTGAGGGATATGATATTTTCTAAAGTATTTTTAGCCGATTATATTCATCTGCCGTAATACTAATTTTTGGCGGTCTAAAAGCTTTAAATGCACATTTAAGAAGCGCATAAAGATCTTTCTTTTCCGGCAGAGAGGAGGTCGACTTGCCGGGAAAATAAACGGTTGACAGTTCAAACTTGTTTCGTTAGCTCCATTTTGACTCCAGTTACGGATGTACTGGTTAGCATCATAACTGTTTGTTTGCATAAAAATAGTCAAATGGTTTGAAATATTACCGTAAAACATGCAAGCCTTTGATCGATATTAGAATGTCAAACAGCACCCATTACGAGCAATTAAGAGGTTGTGAATTGCTCTGTGGACGGTATCAAAGAAGATTATCTCGTCATTTCGCGCGTGGCTCGCGAGTAGATGTGAGCATTAATCGATTATATCCTTCACCGTTTTTTGAGCTGATATTAATTAGAACTAAAAAACGGAAATATACTACCGTTTGTATAACTAAAAACCCGCCTAGCAATATATTACTTTTACAAAGTTATGACTATCTTTATAGATTCGCGTACATCGTTTGCGTGTTTTAACTTTAAGACAAGTTCTCTGCAGCTCTAGCTAAGGGAAGCCTTTGGCTTTCAACATAGCTCAAACTTTTTATTGAACCTATTATTGTTATAAAATCTCAATTGATTTGCATACAGTTCCATAACTTAACTGCATCAGTGCATGTCATGCCGCACAGTAAGCAACTTTAAGTTTGTCCGAGGAAAAGACATCGGAGAGCGAAGGGGTTGATAGAATGAAAGATGAACCCTTTCAACACCTGTCCAGTTTTATCAAGATTAATCTTCTCCTTACAATATCCACGACAACCGGTTCTTTGCATTGTAGTGAGAGTAAAGTAGCTGATCGTACACAATGAGCTATCTAAGATCCTAAACAATATTCTTACAACTTGCTTACAAGACAGTTAAGTAGAACTTTGCAGCAGCACATCATATATCGTATTTGGGACTTAAAGAGTTAGCAGCCCTCGGAAAGCTACTTTACTTTTCGAAATTCACCCTTCCTTCCTTCTGCTGCCTCATCACCAGGGCTTTTCCCACTCATTTTCTTAAGGAAAAGCCCTGGTGATGAGGTTGTCCCCTCTACTCTATAGTCCCAGGTTATTTCTTTTGACCAGTAAACTAAGTCATTAATTAAATAGTTTCTTATTAAATTGGTTTCCGCGCAGTTAAAAATTACAACAAATTTGTTGCAGTAAGATAATTATTTGAAATTTTAAAAAGTTGTAGAGTAGATCCCGCTCAAAAGCGTCCTACAAAATTAAAAACTGAAGAAATACCCGCATCTTTCCCCTTAATCGTCAGTTTTACAACATGGTGATGGTTTAAGTGTTTTCTTGGTCTCCTCCTCCTCCTCTCCCCCCCCCCCCCCTTGCTGCTCTACACCACTGAAAGGTCAATCGCGTACTCTTTTGTTCGATTAACGTTTCACATTTCATACGTTTGTAGTAAAAGTTAGATTTCGAGACCCCATTTTGGGAATTTGACCAGCCTCCGCTTGTTTCTTGCTACCTCGTCCGCATGCGCGCGCAGTTGTTATGCTTACACGACATCTGGGTCCGTTTACTTGCCTCACTAACGCATCTCCCATCTGTCCAGGGGGGTGAGTACCATCGACATCGAGTTGACGAACGTGGACATCAACCAGTGCGACCTAAGTGACAAATATAGCTTCCAGTTTGAAATCTTCGCGGGAACTCACCGTTGTAAGAATGACACGACGATGGTAAGCGATTTTTGGAACACAGTACTTTGTGAGGTTAACACCTCTGCCTTCCGACTGGTTGCTTGTCTGACTTTTCCTTAGTACTGTGCAAACAATTAACAATTATCCCCCGAAGTGGAGGTGAATATACTGGATTACATTCCACCGAGCCGTGAAGCAGGGGGATGGATATTTTCCACTAGGTACCGGCACAGAGGGGAATAATTGTTTTAGCATAAACCATACATGTGATTATCACTTTTAAACTAATTTATTTTTATCTAAATAAGTTCAATAGACAATAGAGCACGGGCAAAAACGTCCAGCGTCCGCACGAACGCTAAAAAGTGATTATGTATAGTTATTTAGTTGTTTTTGAGCGTTAATGGCGTGCGAAAAGTGGTTTTCACGTTTCGGGCTTATAGTAGCTTTTTTAGCTTATACAAAGTAATCGATGTCGGCATTCAAGCAATTTAATTGGTTCGCTTTGTCTGACTAAGGATCCAACCATTTTTTTTTTAAGGGGGGTGGGGGCGATCTTTTTGAAAAAAATATCCTGCAGCAACTGGTAAACGGAACTCAGGATATGCTGCATGTATCATAAAAAAAAAATTCTTGCCCGCTGTGGGACATGATAAAAGAAATTCCTTATAACCAAGAGCCCCCCCCCCCCTCCCTCAGAGATCACTGAAATGATTGGTCCTATTGGGCAATGTACACCCGAAAAGCTAAGAAGTGAAACAAAGCCGGCGTAAGCTCTCGTTTTGCGGCAGGGCGGATAGAGGAGAAAAGCTTGCAAAAACTTAATTCTAGCGAATGTGTTTCGTTGTCACCGAGGTTGTATTTGCTAGTTCAACTGATTTATCCAATCTTGGTGAATAGCTAGAGTTGTGTTGTTGATTCTGGCATTATTTGCCGGACTCGATTTAAGAGAACAATTGTTAAAAGAGCACACGTTCAGTTAAAAACCCAAGTTGGTGCCATCACAGGGCCCGCGGAAGGAGAGGAACTGTGCCCGTGCCCCCCCCCTACTTTTTTTTTAAACTGTAAAGCGTTACTGACACAAAGTGTTTTGAGCCCCCAACTCTGACTCACTAGTCAGCTTCTCCACTCTTAAAGTAGCTCCGCCGTCCCTGTATCATTTTGGAACTTTATTTCACAAGTACACGCATCTACGTTCAGGTTAAAAACAACCCTGTTCTTCGTGTTCACATTCGTACGAATCTGTATCGACATAAGGATTTACATCTCATGATCACCTGTACATCTTGGGGTTGGTACTCCCATATTTGACTATTCGGGTGTTTGCCACTGGAAAAGGTTTGCATGGTTTTCATGCCATTTACTCTGGAATAGGGTCTTGTAATCAGAGAAAATTGGTCTAGAATAGGACACTCTGGTATAGGGTCACAAGATGTGCAACATTTACTCTAGTAAAGGGTAGGACTTTCGCGAACCTAGCGGCACATCCCAAACCAAGCTATATGGGAGTATCCCCCCCCCCTCCACCTCCGAGATGTACATGTGCAAATATGTGAATGTTAATATCAATCTAAAGTAAAACGTTTGTAGTATATTTAGATTTTTTGCTAGAAGTGATAGAGATGAAATTCTTGCCAGATAAAGATTTAGACGAAGATGTAGTCTGATTAAAAGTTAACGTAGCATTACATTAATCAGTGCAGATACTCTATCCTTCCCTAATCTCCCAATAGTGCGTACCAATCCACGGCCTTGGCTTCAGAGCTGGCTCTTATAGGTGTGAATGTAGGCCTGGGTACTATTTCCCAGACTCCTCCACGGGGGCAGCTTACTTCAACGGCACCGTAATCGAATCTGCTGCTAACGACAACAAAAGCAAATACTACTCGAACCCAGGCTCTTATCAGTGTCTACCGTGCCGAAAGGGCTGTGACACGTGCGTGAACGACTCGCCCTGTGTTGTGACGTATAACTGGCCCTTGCGTCAGTCCCTCCTCACTCTTACGGTGCTAACGGTAGTGCTGTCTTTTGGAGTCCTTGTGTTTGTGTTGTATTACAGACAGCTTAAGGTGGGTGTAGCGATCATATCCTTTTTGTCTTTCTGCTTTTATTGATATTGGCATTTCGTTACATTCATATACCTTCCCCACAAAGAATAATTAGGTTCACCATCCGCTCTGAGAACGGGGAATCCCATAAGCCAGTTTTGCAATCGTGCGCTGCACGTACAAGTAGTTTGTTTGACGAATCACACGTCCTATAAGCAAAATAGCGGATTGTATTATGGATGAGTGGTCATGGAGAGAATGCTTAAAATGTATTAATGTATTTGATTCATAAAGTGAATCTGCCATATTTACAGGACACGTGGGATGCCAAACACACCGCTTGTACTTACAGCGCATGATTGTGAAACAGGCGTATTGAATATAAAAGACAATATAATTCACCCAAACCCTGACCCTAAAACTTACCATCCGTAGACAAACACACAAGAGCATATTTCTATAAAGTGCCAGTTATTGATACTGTTGTACGTACATGTAATATTTGGTTAGTATAAATGAACAATTCGGGCAATAACAGGAGTTTATCGTATTCCCATGATTATGTTTTCAAGAGTTGTAAGTATCTTAACTTCATTTTAAGATGGAACTATTGACTGTTTATCAGTGTGCGCTTTTTAAGCCGATGCTGCAATGATGCAAGACAGCTATCAAAATACTACACCAAGCCTTTTGTGCATAGTCATTTTATTCAAAATGAATCGTAGCGATCAAGGCGGTTCTGAAGTAGGCCTAGATACAAATATCTCAAAAAGTGTTCTAAATTTCTTTCTAGAAGTTCTCATAAAATTCCCAAATTTCTTCTGAATTTAGTCTAAATTTCTTAAAAAAATTTAATTTCTCAGAAATATCATTGTTTCTAATGTTTGCTTGACCCATTTTTTGGTTTTATATCGAAATGAAAAAAACGAACAAAAAACTGCAGAATAAATCTGCTGAATTGGTATTGTCGCTGGCTCGTAAAAGGAACAGGGACCAAATGATGAGATTTTTCAACCTGCCAAAAATCTGAACGTTAGTTTACAAGTGCAGACAGGGAAACACAAAAACAACTCGTAAAATTTAATAGAAACTGTTTTTTATGCTCTTATGAAGTATTTTTTTTGTGATAATTGCTCTGAATATCACATTCTTTTCTAAATTTCTCAACATTTTCTAAATTTCTCAAAAACTTCTAAATATCTCAAAAAATATCGTGATATTTGTATCTTGGCTTATTCTGAAGCGTTTGTTGCAGTTAAAGAAAAAATTGAAAACAGGATTTGACATTCTCTTCGACGTTACCGTTAGATATCCCAGCCTAGGGTTTAGATTTGCGTATTTCTGTGCGTATATTAAGTTGAACATGAGTGTGTATGTTGTATCTTGGCGTTTATCTTATGTTTTTTGTTACATATGCATTTTTAAGAGTGTGTTTAAATTTGAGTTTATGTGTGTTTGTGTATGTGCATGATGCGTTTATGAACGTGTTCGTGCTTGCTTGTGCATCTGTTTCTGCGTCGTGATACCTTTCATAGCAACTGTTCGAAAACATTTATGTTTACCATTTTAATGTCTGCCAATGCGTTCATCAGGTGGTTAAATCGGCAAGTCCTCACTTCCTCTGCATCATTATAGCGGGCGCTATTCTCATGTATTGCGAGGTAAGTCAGGCACGTATTCATGTTAGAACCAGACAAGTATATTTTGGATCAGAACTGCAAGTTGGGTGAACTACAACAAATTTTGATCAGTAAGTACAATTTGTTTTGGATGAACCACAAAAATCTTTGATTAGTTGCCTTAAAAGTCGGACAACAAAACTTCAATAACGACTTTAGTTTCTAAGAGCATTTGTCGTTAAGTTTCGTTGCTTGAGCGTGACTAGCTTTTAGCCCGAAAGCCATATAATCGTCTCCGACGTAAGGATCGTGTGCAGTGTCGTAGAACTTTTGGTCAATGAAGCGATCTGGACGATTATATGGAAATACTCTCGCGGTTATTTCCAGCACTCGTTATGTCAGGAGCGATTGGTCGTTCCGATAAAACCGTGTTCTATCCTTGCGCCGGAGACGTTTGGAAAAACTGCCTTGCTATAGTCAAATTTTAAAAGAAACATGTGCGGACGATTCTTACGATAGAAGCGATGCAAAGTTATCCCTCAATGCACTTCTTTGTCATCAAAACATGGCGTCGCATGCTGTACATAAGACCCAGTCCCTTCGCGCACAAATACAACAGAGACGATTACTTTGGAAACCGAAAAACGTAGGAATCCCCTGAGTTAGCGGCGATCGCTTATTCGCATCAGGGAACGAACCTTAATCCCGGCGCACACGAGAGAAAACAGCTGAGCAAAAAGTCTCGCGAGGCCGTTAGCTCAGCTGTTTCCTCCCGTGTGCGCGTAAATTTTGGTAAGATTTTTGCCTCGCGAGGTTGTGAGACAAATATCTAACATGTTTGATAGTTTTTGCCTCATCAAAATTTACGCGCACACAAGAGGAAACAGCTGAGCTAACGGCCTCGCGAGACATTTTGCTCAGCTGTTTCCTCTCGTGTGCGCCAGGCTTTACGTCAGAAACGATTATATGGAAACCAGGCTTAGTTTTGGCAACTTGTTGTGTTGTCTAATTGTTAATACCACGATGAGGTCGTTTTTATACAAGCAGGTTTCCAGCTAACCTGAGCATGTGACGTCATCTGCAAAACTGTGTATCATTAAGCCTGCTCTTAAAGCAGCATTTTGGAGTAAGAGTCAAATTTAAGGAACTTCTGGAAAGAACTTTAAGTCTTTCTATCTAGCCTGTGGGGGAGGGGGGGTTGAATCAATTTTTTGACCATAACTTCTACACGGTTTGGAGAATATTGATGAAACTTCAGGACTTTTCCTAAAGTTTTATGGGGAATCTTTTGACATGCAATTTACTAACACATGACGTGTGCTGTTGCCATGGTAACCGTGAAATGAAAGGGTGTTTTCGAAATTTTGAAACTCTCGATAGGTAATTAAGTCTTAGATTCTACAAAAATTCCCTTGTAACTTATTTTTTAATAAATTCTGATAATTAACACGATTATGTGAAAAGTGGTGCATTGTAGGTAAATTATTAGTGTTTTGTAAAAATACCCTAAATACGTTTATTTTGTACAAATAATCATACTACATAACGATAAAGGAATCTAGACACTTGTTTTACTGTATACAAAAGCTTAACCAAAAATATTGAAAAGCAACGGAGATAGAGTAGTTTTTTGTCGTTGCCATGGGCAACGGCTACCTTTACATATTTAATCTTAGCATAAGGAGACGTTTGGGATACATTCTAAGTCCGACCATTTTGTCAAAATTTTAAACAAAAATGGAACAAGTACAATGTTGTCATGGCAACGATAGCATTCTAATAAAACTGATGACGTAACAGGTTATACAGGTCATGTGGTTAACTGGTCAGTTAATTTTTCCTAATATTTTACACCTTAGTCGAATTTAAGTACTCTCATTGTCGTTTTGGTCGAATTTGAACAAAAACCGAAATTGACAAGTGATTGGCCAGTCTATGAACTAGTTGATGTCGTCACTACTACGTCATACCATAGTTATATTGTTGTCTAAACAATCACTAAGTGTCTCTGTGCCTTTTATCAAAATATATCCGAGTATATCGGTTTCCCTTTGATTTCACAGGCGAAAGTCTTGAATTGCTTAAAATACTCCAAAAAAACAAATGTTGTGACGTCATTATGACGTCACATGCCCTAATTGCAAATTGATACCACAGTTGTGCAGAGCTTACGCCACTTATTAATTGACCCAATTTCACATCTTTTGGATAAATAATAAAAAAGTTTCGGTGGGGGGTTGAATCAAACCCCCCTTCCCCCCCCCAGAGCTGCGAGACCTCCGAAAAGCCTAGGCTAGATAGGGTTATAGTCCGTCAGCTGAGAGCCAAAAATTTCGATTTAGTGCTCACTCACGGTGACCAACTATAAATGTTATCACGATATTCTTCAG
>JAOBRG010256094.1:0-10544 GCA_027574985.1 Umimayanthus nakama | reverse complement strand
GAAAACAAAATTTATTCCATCCAGACTGGTGAAGTACAAAATGATTCACACCCTTTCCTTGCTTTTTTCCACAATAACTCTCTCTTAGAACAAAAGTCATTGCACCCCTTTAATGGAAGGTTCTGTTCCCTTGATGGTATTGTTAGACGTATAAGATTGTCAAACAAGTACACTGTGCTTTTCGTGCTACAACACTCAACAGTTACTTGAACTTCTGTTACTGAAAACTTGCCATGCTATTTTATTTTATGTTATTTTACGAGCGATATTTCATTTTGATTCCTGAAACACGAAGATCTTTTTCGGAAACGTAAACAGTTTGATGCTAGTCTCTTTGGTGAAACATCTACAAAACATGAGAGGAGAGAAAAGAAAGAGTCAAAGGTGTTACAATTGGGAAAAATATATGTTCAGTTTAAACAACAAGTGTTATTCAGGAATTGGTCAGAAAAATGGTACTTTCTAGACATGTTCTCCGCTGTATCTCGACCATGATATCCTGTTGTCACAGTTTTAAAACAGTTTATACTTTGACAATAACGCTTTTAAAACGAGACTTTCTCGTCCGGTGTTTTAAGCTTCCAACAACAACAACAATTTCCAGAATATTTTGTGAAAGTGACATGCGTTTTATACCTATTGAACTCAACCGGCATAGCCTTGAACAGCAAATATGAAAGAGCTTCAACTTTAGTTAAGGAGAGATCTCAGCGTCACTGAATTTAGGGGTTTTTTTCTCGTGTATTTGGATTTGTGGTCGATCAGGTTCAGTAAACCCTGTTTTCATGCTCTGGTTCTACGAGAAGGCTATATGGGTATTCAAATCATGATAAGTCCAATGTTCAAGTTTTCCCAACAACCAAAAATACACTTTGAACATGGCATCTTCATAACGTGTGCGGCCCACTTAATAACATAACTATAGAAATGAGCCTCAAATTTGCTCAAATTTTCTGAAAAAGTTAAGAACAATCAAAAGCTCAATTTCACAACTTAATGCTTTGTTATATATAGCAATAAGAAAAATTTGTGGGTGATTCTAACCTGAAATGTTCACTTTTGCTTCTTGAAGCGTGTGTTAGTACACATTCTTGTGTTAAAATTGAAGATATCGCAGTCTTTTTTTTGCCAACATTGTGTATACACTGCACAATATAAGTTCTAATCAGCACCAACGTTTGCCAATACAAAACAGTTAATTTAGAAGACTTCTGAGGTTATTTTGTGTTTCAAGATATTTCTTTAGTGGATGTCAAGACAAAAACTTACACGAAAAGATATCTAAGTTTTGCTGATCGATGTTTTTACGCAGCTGAAGACATGTCAACCCTTTGATGAATGTAAGAAAAAGTTTAGGGATGGCTTAAAACTCACGGCACTAAATAACTGTCAATACAGCAAGAGATTAAGCAAGAGATTGGGAGCTACAGTGGTTATAGATGTATGCAATGAAGTGCTAATTCTCGAAGACCTGTTTTATAAATTTTGTACTTTTTAAAAAAATTATTGTTCAAAAATGATAAAGGCGTTTGTTTAATAACACTTCTGTGAAGTGAAGTACTTATTGCTTGCTAAGTATAATAAAAACAAACGACACTTGTAAAGAAGAATCACTGCTCCGAGACAACAAGCCAGCAAACTAAAGTTGAGTGTGCACAAATTTGGACGAAGTTTTAAAACTCAGTGCCTCTTTTTTCCCGATATTCACAAGGCTATCTCCCTAGTAAGTTTTCTATGTCGTAGCCATTTTTAACCATGATGTATAAGGATTCTTTTTGGCACCTAAGTCATTTGTTTTCTCCACCGTTATGAGTACCAATATGAATTCTTATCACAATACTAAGCTCAAGATGCAAACGAGTTTTAAATATTTATCATTTACAGTGATGGGAAATCTTCGGTGAAGAGAAGCGAAATGGTTAATGGACCACAATTTAGTTCCTTCCTTTTTGTCCCAAGGCGAGCCCGATAGTTTAATGTACTCAAATTGTCGATATCCTAAGCAAAACAAAATTCATTAAATTTGATAAGCTTAATTCAGTCTGTGCCAAGTTCTATAGAATACAATAGTTAGTAATATTTTTTTATTTTTGCAAGAACTTCTGTTTTTTTTTTTATACTGATGCTTGACTCACAGTCTAAACCTCAAATGTTATTGAAAGTAAATTAAATAATTTTGGAAATGCGTCTGTGTAAGTTAGCAAAAGTCGGTTCCCAACACTTGACTCACTTCAAACATGTACCTAAACGCATCTCGTTTGCGTATTTACCAAGATCAAATGCTGTCTCACAATGATTTATTCGTAGTTTTCCAAATCTATAGAGGAATTTCCTTTCTCATTGTCAAACTAAGGCCAGTGTATTAAAAAAACGTTTTCTAAAGTTTTGGTCATTTTAAGCCTGGATGTTCTTGTGAAATAGGTTCTCACAAAAAGAGATTATAGTGTGTTGTAGTTTTGGTAACAAGATAACTAGTGTATCTTCATCTTTTTCCAAAACTGTTTATTGTTTATTTACAAATAAAACCGAAGACACTTCAAAACAGTTGCTAATGAATGGACAACTTGATACTTCTCATAGGTTTTGTGAACTAAACACATCTAGCTGACCTGTTGACTGTTTTTTTTATTGTACTACTCATGTTTTCTCAGATCTTCTGTCTTTAGAACTTTATTTTGCTAATTGAGGCAAATTTAATCTCTTCACGTATGTAACATGTAAATATTCATGTTCGTTCGATTCTTCTAACGAAAACAACAATCCCAAAGTACGGATGTAATAAAGTGGAATGCCGAATTTTGGTCTGAGTGTTGTGTTGTTTCCTTCAAGCTCTCCATTTTTATCGAGGAATAACTATTTTTGAGGCAAAATAATTACAAACATTAAACACTTCAATACAAAAAACATGGATACTAGCGATACAGTTAATTGTTATTGTCCTTTTGAAAATACGCCAGTTTTAATTTCATCACTGTTGTTAGAGCTAAACTCGAGTTTTCATGAACAACAGTAATACTCTTGCATGGGCTTGTCAATAACTTCTTTTCCTAGAATATTTGAAAGACTTTTTTCAGTCCAGCATTTTTTAAAAACTCGTTTAGGTTTTAGTATCAGTCACTCGGCGTAATTCCAACAAAAACGGATGCCAGTATAACTTACTGGCTTTAAGCAGCATTTTGAAGAACCTCGCAGCTTTTTCTTGTCGGGTTTCGATGTTGATTACTTGAGTACAAAACAAAAACGTATAACCAGACAGAATTGAGGTTCGTTGTGTATTTTCTAATTCAAAACTTCTCAGTAAACGTCAAACGACCGTTTTGGGTGTCAGAAAAATTTGGCGGAGCTTCAGTCGCTTTTTGTACTCAAATTAAATCGGTAAATTTTCTTTTTGTCCTGTTGTCTTGTACTTTTCCTGAAAGGTTTCAATCTTCTAAATTCTGTAGTACAATCAAATGCTAAAATACAGAAAAAGAAGAAGCAGACATGGGCCCTTTAAATTTTTTTAATCTTAACAAATCTCCGAGATTGTCGTCCGCCTTTGAACAACAGAACAATTTTAGCGGAGTTTCAGGCAAGTTTTACAAAATCAGTCTAATAGAAACGGTGAGCTTTTCATCTCGTGTTTTCCATTGAAATTGTTATTGAAACTTTCCAACAACAATGAATAATTGAGGCTAGAGGGGTATGACACTTAGAACCGCATTTTCTCTCTAAAACGTTTAGAGAATTTGCAAAACGTCAGATAATGATTTTATGCAACTAGCTATTTACTGAAATATCATCTTGTGTTTCTAACGGCTGTTAACGGAATAGCTACTGCAAGTAAAAGAGGAGCCATTACAACTGAGTTTTATTGTTCAGACCATTAATTACTCCCTAAAAGACGTTTTGTTAATCTGAACTACTAGTGAAAGTCCTTCCTTCCTGGCGCCTCAAAGACTACACTCTGGGCAAACTCGCAATCGCTAACCATAACCGCATATCTCAGTCCATCCGGGTCTTCAATAGATTTATCAGGCTTATCAGCAAGGCACCGAATGACGGGATAATGAACGAGCTGACGATGTGATGTGAAGGCTCTTGATGTTCAACCGCTTTGTTTTGGATAAAGTCCATGAATTACTTTCTTGTTCCAGTTCAAAAATAACCGACTTTAGCTTTTGCAAAGGAAAACAAGGCAAATTTTATTTAATAACAACTTGTAACCAGCATGCTTTTACGCAGAAAACATTTTGCCAGATTGAAATTAAAAAAACTGAAAACAGAAACGAGAAACAAGAAACTGTATCAGCTACTAACTGCCAAGGAACTTTTGATTGAATGCAAAAAGATGAAAATTAACATGTGAAAGTGAAACAGAATGAAAATCCCAGCACTGTGAAATTGTTCATCGATTGCTGTAGCGTGGTCTTATTAAAAAAATTTACATTTCTTTCTTGTTACTGCCAAGGAACTTTTGATTGAATGCAAAAAGATGAAAATTGACATGTGAAAGTGAAACAAAATGAAATTCCCAGCACTGTGAAATTGTTCATCGATTGCTGTAGCGTGGTCTTACTAAAAAAATTTACATTCCTCTTCTTGTTTGAAACAAGACAAGCACAACGCTTTCTCTGATCTTTAGTGGCGCATTTACATTCTAGTAAGGTTATGATTCAGTGTTGCTCTTGCTTTCTCCATCAATCTTTAACAGTCAAAAACTGAGTAAACGCGATGATTCGAAGGATCGTGGTGAACAAGTAAAGGCACGCACGCGGCACAAACTTAAAAAAACGCTAGTATATACATTAATGATATATACTGAAACCTCACAGACTAGCAACATCATTACCTTATATACTTGCAGCAAGCCACGTTCACAGAACTAAAC
This sequence comes from Umimayanthus nakama, assembly GCA_027574985.1. Taxonomy (NCBI): domain Eukaryota; kingdom Metazoa; phylum Cnidaria; class Anthozoa; order Zoantharia; family Parazoanthidae; genus Umimayanthus; species Umimayanthus nakama. Next base: position 5,674 of record JAOBRG010256094.1, on the reverse strand, counting down.
GGAAAAATTCTAACAATGACATAACAGGCTGACTTAAGCGCATGTGTATCTATGTGTAGGTGTTCCGATCGTGGTCGATCTTGTCTGAGTTCCTGGGTGTAAGTTCAGTCGCGACTACTAAAGAATCATTCAATATATCAGTATAAAATTACAGTGAAATGGAGTTTTACAACAAAAATAATTCCTTCACCGCAAGTTTTAAACCTGGGGTATTTACGGTGTTTCATAACTAGACATACTTTTTCATAGAGCACGGTTTAGAGAAAAAGAAAGCAGTTGCAGAAATACAAACTTAACTTTAAACATAATAATGAAAATAGAAGTAGAGAAATTTGAGAAAAAGTTACCGTTAAAGTTATAGTTAAAGAGAAACAAATGGGAACCGGTATAAACAAAACTAAAACTCAGCCGTGGAAAGAACGGTCATAACACAGTGTCTTATTTAGAACAGAAACAACGTAAAACAACATTAAAAGCTGTCACGAGAACGCTTCCCGCGAAGTTGTTGTTATCTTCAAGTCCTTAGCTTATCGATATAACGCGAAATTAAATGATAACTCAAAAGTTCTACACCAAATTTGAATCAGCTCCTTGAAAAGATACAATTGTTTGTTCAAACAATCGCCGCGGGAGCTGCGCGGAACAAAAGTGTTGATAATCTTTCCGAGGCAGGTGGCACGTCACATATCAATAGAAAATGGAAAACAACTCAAAGATGTGTTTTTACCGTTTAATGTATCCAATCTGAGTCTTTCTACTAGCTAACTCAAGCCCTTGGTGTTGTCAAGACTGTTATTTAGTGGGCAATGGAGCACCATTGAAATAAGGAGCCGGTGGAGTTTTTCAACTATGCTACTTCAGTAATTGTCAACTTTAATAGAGGGGCTGACTTGCAGAGCGTGCCAGATTCTAAAAACAAAAACCTTGAGGTGAATTCGCCAATGAAAACTTAATCTGATTCAAGACAATGAAAAAGTTTTTAATTTTATTCCATGGTTATAACTTTAGACAAAAAGTAAGTGCAATGAACTTTTAAAACATCAGAAATTGATGTTGGGTTAATGATTAACAACTAAGATTAAGAAAAATGAGACGATACTAAAGTGAACGATGAGCCAGAGAGACGAACGGCAGGTCTTAAGCGACGATGGTAGTTTATGCCATGTCGATATCGTTTTAACCAACTTGTTTAGAAGTTTAATTCTCTAAAAAAATAGAGGGAAATAATTGACGCAAAAAGATATTGTGAACGATTGAAAAATTCCTGAAGGGTGTGTAAAATAACAGATGAAGAGTTCTCTGTATGAAAACCAAACTTACAAACGAAAAATGTAATAACTTTTGCAAGGACTTCACCTTATTTTAATACTGAATCAAACACATTCCTCGTGGACAGTGGGGACCTAAACAATGCAGTAACATGCTACACTCTCAAAGAATAACTCAGTTGAACGATGTTGAGGCTGAAAATATCCTAAAGTTTGAGAACATGCGAAGAACTTGATGAGAGTGGGAATATGTATAGAAGATTTAAATAATGCCTTGTGCCCTTGCGACATCGCCTAGCGGTCACTTCAAATAAAGATCTACAAAAGCAACTAATGACACTTATACATGTTTCATGAAACCCAAAATTATATTGCACTTTAATTGTGGTAGTGGCATTGTTCCTTGTGTACAACAAATGTCCGTGTGGTCAGTGATAAGAACACCGATACAAAGTTACAAAAAGGGTCTCACTTCTGTGTCACAACCTCCAAACACATGTAAGCCCCACAGAATGACAATGCTGAAAATTTTTAAAGGTTTGTACCCAATCGATATCCATAAAACGAACATTTTAAAAGCAACTGAGGCTGAAACCAACAAAGTAGTTAAAGGCATTTTGCCTCAGCACTTGGATTAGACGGGTTTTTTTTAAAAATGAGCGTAATACAACTTCGGATGTGATGTTGGGTGAGATTGAGTATTTTCAAAAACGGTTTTGCAGTTTTGTAGTTTATACTAGGATATTATTCATTATCCTCTATTTGAGGACTTGCACCTGGATTGCTTTGAAAAGAAGTTTGGTGCGCTGCCTTTTCAAATCGGAAATGGATGAAGTTCTACTTAACCAACTCGCCTCAAACGATCAGAGTTTAGCTTTCCTTAAACTTTAATTAAACTTTAACTTAACTTAAAGCTCGCTCATTTTTATTGAAGCCATCTCTTCATTGAATGAGCGAACACTAGATCAACGATATTAGCGCTGCAGTTGCTGTTTCCGTAAACCTTATAACCGGATCAAGTCCAAAGTGTTTATTTAGTACCTCGTTACCGCATTCTAATGATCAGTCTTTTATGGTTAAGATTAGTTTTATGTTACAATAAATAGCCAACACTTTACAGGTTTTTTTTCTAAAGCAACATTGCTCGTTCCTTGTAACTCATATACTTCTCCTCAACTTCATTGGTAAAACAGCAATAAAAACAAAGGGAACTGTTCTGAAAACATTACGAGAAAGTCTTACACTCAATTGATTCCCAACCCATCCCCTTTACGAACATAACGAGTGCCATCTCTTCTCCACGCAGGGCTGCCGGTTCTGTCGAGTGTTAACCATCTCCACTCCGAGCCACACCCAGGCCTTGTTGTCGCACCACCCGGTGTACAGGTTGTGTACAAATATCCTGGAGAGTTTCCCCCTTATGGAATTGTGTGCAGCCAATTAGTGATCCCGAGGGGGACTAGGCTTGGGCCCTACACAGGGAGAGTAGTGTTGCCTGACCAACTGTGTTATCACAGTGACAACTCGTACATGTGGGAGGTAAGTTTGGAGCCCTTAGCTTTAAATACACGTAAAACTGCACACCAAGGGCCACAAGTTTATTGATAAAGCCCCCGTTAAATAAAGTTGCTTTACCTTTCTTTCAATTTGCTAGAACGTAAATACAGTTATCATATTCGTTTTCGACAATCTGACTGCAAGGAATTCGTAGACATGACATTCATTGAAAGAAAGCGTTTTCTTATTTTAATCAAATCAAATAACTTTATTGGGGTGGGCATCATAACTTGTGTTTGTTTATTATATTTTCTATGAATTTGTCAAAGTTATTTTTTAAAACCTGATGTACTTTTTTGTAAGATTCAAGTTATAAGTTATCACTTTTCATTTTTTATCCTGCTGCAGATTTTCTCCGAGGACAAGATCTCCTACTACATCGATGCGACAGAAGAGAACAACAATTGGATGAAGTTCATCAGTTGTGCCGCGAATGAGAAAGAACAAAATATGGCTGTAGTTCAGCGGGGAAGCGAGATCTTCTATGAGGCAATCACAGATATCTACCGCGGTACAGAACTGCTAGTGTGGTATGGGAGCGGTTACGAGTTGTACCTCGGTCTGCCAATCAGGCTGAAGTTGGAAGAGAAAGAAAATGAGGGAAGAGGGGAGGAGTCGATCACTGGTATGAAGCCGATGTTAAATCCCCCACTCTCACCCCCTCTGGATAAAAACCCCTTTATATAAAGGCCCATCTAATACAAGCCATTTTCGGAGCTATAGTGTCATAGTAAATGAAAGATTTAGTTATATTCATACAGTATTTTTCTTGTTCCAAAACGATCCACTAATATCGCTTTCAACTCTCCCCGCCCCCGTTTACAAGCCCACCAAAAGCCCTTGTTTAAAATTAACAAGCTTTTTAGAGTTGGAAATAAGGTATATAATGAGATGCTTGTTTCACATGCTGGTGGTGTGATGAGCGACACTCAAGCAAACACCACACCCACCTTTGTTTGCATAACATAAGCCCATTTTAGTACAAAAGACGCAGCGAAACAGTTTCAGTTTCAGTTTCAGTTTTTTATTGTTTGTACTCGTTAATAATATGTATGTATGTAAGTAAATTATATTAGTAATATATTAATAACAAATAATTAATTACAACAGATGCAGAAAAAGACTTACAATATAACTAAATGAGCTATCAAGTCAATTAGAAACACATTTTCAAATACCGCTAATACTCACATTTACTGACGCATACGCCTAAAAATGCGCACTCAAGGACAGATTCAGCGGAGCCCCCACCCCCTCCCCTTTTCGTTGGCAAATTCTAAACGTTTTATAAGAAAAATGTTGAAAAAACCGTCTGTTTGGTCATGAAGTACAGATGCTCTTTTCCGCCCCCTCCCCCTTTAGAAATGCACATTTTACCTCCCTCCGTCCCCCGTCCGACAACTCAGCATCTGCTCCTGCACACTTGTTGACATGCATTCGCGTCAGTCGCATGCATTATTCCGGTTACAACGATAACTGATTCAATTCTCCGGACATTAATCTTCCAGGTAGTGAGAGTGGCTTTCCATGCCAAAGCTGTGGCAAAGTGTTTGCTTACAAGTACTACCGCGACAAGCATCTCAAGTACACGCGATGTATCGACAATGGCAACCGAAGGTTTCCCTGCGCACTTTGCGATCGCTCATTCGAAAAACGCGATCGTCTGCGCATTCACGTTTTGCATGTGCACAAGAAACACCGTCCCCATGAATGCGGGGTTTGCAGCAAGCGCTTCTCACAATCTTCCAGTCTCAACAAGCACATGAGAGTCCATAGTGGAGAAAGGCCCTACAAATGCCCCTACTGTGAGAAAGCTTTCACCGCCTCGTCCATTCTTCGTACGCACATCCGTCAGCATAGTGGAGAGAAGCCATTCAAATGCCGCCACTGTGGAAAAGCGTTTGCGTCACACGCGGCACATGACAGTCACGTGCGCCGCACGCATACCAAAGAGAAACCATGCGTGTGTCATTGCTGTGGTAAGGCGTTTGCCCAATCATATGAGCTGAAGTTCCACATGAACATGCACACTGGGGCCAAGCCCTACACATGTGAAAAGTGTGGCCGTGGGTTCTCAAGCCCCTCGTCACGTGACCGCCACCGTGTTCATTTCGACTGCACAACGAGGAAGAACCGCGCGCCAAAAATGATGAAAAAGCAGCTGCTAATGTCCATGTCTGGGTTAGTGACCCCAAGTCATACTGCAGCACCGAGGCTGTGACTTTTATACTGTAAAATATCAAAAGGAACTGACTATGAACACATTTTTTCCTCGAGACACAGAACGTCTCCGTCAAACCATGAAAATAACTACAAAAACATTTGGCCGAGCCTCATTGTTCTTAACACTTTAGGAAATTTCAGCCTCAACTGTTCTTAAGCTGTTCTTATTTTTAAAAGTACTCATAGGAACAACAACAGTAACAAAATAACTCCTAAAATTTTGCAGACACAAAGCCGAAAATATTGCAATGGAAGCTCGATCGATCTCAACGTTTTGAGAAGCAGTCGAGTTTAAGGAAAATAACAGAATTTCATTAAGAAAAGTAATTTTTGTATTTATTGTTCCAAATCGCAGCCTGGATTGTTTTTACGTTGTTCTTAATTTTTGGCCAAATTTGAGTCTCGTTCTTATACTGAAAATTGTTCTTGTAAAAAAAGTGTGTGCTGTGAGTGATCTCCCCATAGCAAAGATTGCTCTGTTTCATAAACAGTTTAAAGTTTTCTGATTAGTTAAAGTAACTTGTGTAGCATGTCTGTACAGTTTAACTTTATGAACGTTTTCATCTACAGACAGCGTCACGAGGAGTGGCCACAGCAGCAATAGCAAATTAATATGAATAAAAGGT
>JAOBRG010255872.1:0-16516 GCA_027574985.1 Umimayanthus nakama | reverse complement strand
GGCACATTTCAAGTGTTTAATGCATTCACATTCCACACACTGAATACTTCGACTATTTTTTGCAATAGTTCTTTCACACTGTTCGCACTTTGGTTTCCTTTTAACGTTTGGGCCGGGATTGGTGGATATGTCTCCACCTAGCAGTAGAATCTGGCGAGTAGCACAACAGTTAGGATAATAAGAACATGTTGATCGAGTTCTTTTCAGTTTTCGAAAAGTGAAACTTAATAGCTTGCCTCTAGAAAGTGAATATGTATCAGGTCTCATCATACTTTCCTGTCCATTGTTCGTGGGTGTTATGCCGTCTCGAATCCATTGTTCTCTGCTGCTTGTAATATATGCAGTGGTCAAGCTGGACTTTGCCTGAGTGATTCCAAAGGAGTTCGGCTTGAGTTCAAACTTGGTTGTAAACCCGCTTAAATTCTGAGGTAGAGAGGCCTTTTTACCACATCTTAGGCTCGTAAACAGCGACATTGAGAGTATTATTATCGTAAGAGATGGTTTCAGACCCATCTTTCGTCCTGTTGTCAGTTAAAAATAGACAAATTTTGCGGAGCGCGAAACACTTCCGTCAAGCACGTCCAAATCCTGACACCGATCTTTTTCAAAGACACCGATCTTTTTCAAAATAATTTTTTCACGAATTTTCAAACGTTTTAGCTTTTATAAGGAACAATTCACAAGTAATGAGCTGTCTTGTCTCGCCGCCATCTTGTTTATGAGAAGCAGAACTCAGAACGAGGCTCGCGCATGCGCAGTTCGTCGCGACGCGAAAATAAGAACGGAGCTGGAACCTTAACTCGTGGCCTTCCGGCCCGAGTAACAAGAGGCTACTGGTAGCTTAAACTCGGGTCGCAGCATTTAATTCAGTGCAACAAGCCATTCTTGAAACTGCAGAGCAAATAAACCAAAGGTAACCTTATACACAACCTTAGTATCCATCAGGTATTTTGGAAAAGTTCAGTTCATGTGATTTTATTACGACACCCTTACACATAACTTTTCATTCTCAGCCCTTTTCTTCACCAAGTAAAATATCACTGAGAAAAGAACCAAACAATTAACTACCCCTCCCTAGTAAGCCCAATCAGTCTCTATTAAGACAGAAATTTATATGAGTTAGAAAAGTTGACATGAAAGAGTGCTTAGGAACAGCAAGTTGAAATCTTAAACAGTTTTCAATATTTTACAGTACCCATAGACTGCGAGCCGTCCCTTTATTTCGCTATTTCCGGGCCGGGAAAGGAAGATTGCTCGGTTTGGCCTTGTGGCGTATTGCAGGTGGGGGAGTGGGGCTCGCGGTTCGCTGTCGCTCGCCGACTCGCTCGTGGCTTCGCCACTCGTTTTTGCGGCTTCGCCGCTTCATTTTTCTTGATTTTTCACTGATATACTGATCTGAGGAAAAGGAAGAGACGGCTCGCGGTCTAAGGTACCCAGGGATGGATTCAGACTAGTGCAACTAGTTTCCCGAAGGCTAGTCAAAATTTTAGTGAAAAATATTTTTAATTTGATTTTATTGTTTTGCAGCATTTCATAATTTGTTTCTGAATCTGTTTCCTTGATTTAGAGCGATTTTTTCTCTTTCTAAGGGGCTGATAAAAACTCTTTTATACCTCTTTTGACAAAAATTTCCCTTACCCCCTCACTACCAGTATTATTTTGTCACATGTGCAGGCATCAGTGCACAGACAACTTACCATTGTGCTTTGTGCACTAGTCAAACTCTTCTTGGATTGGCGAAGAGTGAGATATTGTGATCAGTGCACTGGTCAAACTGCCCTTCCATTGGCTGGAAAGTCAAGAGTGCATTAATCATAAACTAGTGCCTTTGGACCCTCGTTCTTAAACCTTGTGGTACACTAGTCACAGAATTGGTTTGATCCACCCCTGGTATCATACGTAGTTCAGGAGCTTTATATTTTTCCCAACCTAGAGGCCCTTAGTAGAGCTTTTACTTGTCAGTACAGTATGTCTCTCAGTTTACTGTTTAAAATTTATGCCATGCAAATTTTGAACAGATAAGGGCACTGCAAACCAAATAATTAAACTAGGGCACAGATAATGCAAGTCTTGTTTACTAAACTGGAATAATCTTCTCTTACATGTAGGTGCTTTTCATCTACATATAACGATTCATTAAATTGTGAAGACATTGCCAAAGTATTGGCATCAGTTTGTATAAAGAAAGGAAAGTACACGTAATCACAAAGCCAATTTATCTAAATCTGTTACAGCATCACTACTTCACTATTATTTTTAACTTGACAATCTCAATAACATATCACGAGGAACTTCAAAGTACAGTGAAAAGCCGCGAGTAAGAACCTGTATTTTGGCAAGTTGGGCTGAACAGGTTCTTACATAAGTGCTATGTTACAAAAATCTAGGGTCATTAGGTTCTTAAAAGGTTCTTAATAGGTTCTTAATTTCTGGTAAGTTTTACAATTGCACTGATAGTCAATTTTTGGTAGTTTTCAGACTTCTCCAATGCACATGTTCTTTATAAGTGATTACTATTAACATTGTACATGATTGTATGACAGTGATAACTAAAATAATGCTCATTTGTAGGTGTATGTCAGGCCCACTTTTTTCTACAAAAATGGATATATTTTAAAAATTAAGAACCTGATTTCAAGTTTTAGGCTAAATAGGTTCTTACATAGAAGGGGTATAATGGGTAAATTTTAGCCTAACAAGTTCTTAAAATCTAGGTTCTTACTCGCGGGTTTTTACTGTACTTTATATTTATACCGTTTTAGGTCCAATTTTGAGTTACAAAGCAATATCTGGGCGGATGAGTTGGGTCAAACACCACTGATTTAAGCTCATAATTGAGTATTTTTGCAAGACAAGAACACCTTATAACTGTTCTAGATACTTTAAAAAATAAAAAAGCTTGCTGTTGCCAGTTGTTCCAGTGTACGCTAGCCACAGTTTCTGGTAAAACACGAAACCCTCTGGCGCAGTCTGCTGTCGTAAATCGCCAAAGCGGACCACATACTGATCCACATGTAAACAACTTTATCAGATTGACATTACAGTCTCATCTATGTCTTGCAATCGGCAAATTTCTGAGAGCAAAGACACCGATCTTTTTCAAAATAGATTTTTCACGAATTTTCAAACTTTTTAGCTTTTATAGGGAACAATACACAAGTAATGAGCTGTCTTGTCCCGCCGTCATCTTGTTTATGGGAAGCACAACTTAGAACGAGGCTCGCACTGATCTTGCATAATGACGCATGCGCAGTTCATCGCGACACAAAAAAAAAGAACGGAGCCGGAACCTTAACTCGTTGCCTTCTGGCCAGAGTAAATAGTAGCTATGGTTGTTGAATTGAAGCTAGTTAGTGGCAGCCGCGAGATATAATTTTGTTTCGATTAGCATACTTACACATGGGGGACAGAAAAAGTAGTTCTGGCATAAATTACGATGACATAGCGTCCAGAGAAGTAACTTTCGTGGAGGAAAATTTCGAGGATGTCCCAATAAATGGAGGTTATTGCTATGGTATTTATGAAGGCCCGATGGAGTGCCTCGAGGGCATACTTGAAAGGTTTTCTTTCTTAAACTCGACCTCCTATGTCACAGTGGAGAAGCACCCGTGAGGACAAAAAGTCACAAGCGTTATACACCAACAGAGACAGGTAAGCCCAATAGCAAAATATCACAACACTTATTTTTTTAATTGCTGCTAGCAGTTTTTTAAAGCGGTTTGTTGTTACTGCTACGTTAGCTCAGTAAACTTACAGTTTACAATTCCGATATCCGGATAACACACATCGCATGACATTGCATGTAAAAAACTATTGCACTACAACAAAACTGTCAATTGGTTGCACCATTTGGAAAACTTTGTGTCGTCATATCATTCCTTTTGGACGTGAACGTATATTTCATGCAAAATTAAAACTACATCAATGACTGTTGACTTTTGAAGTTTTTAAAAGATTAATGACAACTTACAGAGGGTTTTATTTGATTTGTTAAAAACTTTTATTACTAATTTTAAATTTAAAAAAATCAGTCAAATCACAAACAAATTCACAGTTAGCGTGTTACTGTTACTTATTTTTTGGGACAGAGTTTGTCTTCTTGCTGTTTCAACTAAATCTTTGTTAGACGATAAACACATCATCACCCTTAGTATAATGTTTACACCTCAGTGGGTGATGGTTTATTAAAGGGAGGTAGTGTTGAAGTAAGAAAAATCAAATAAATTCTAATAATCACAATGGATGGTGGGTGCTAAATCGAGGCTTGCTTGGCGCTTCTTCACGCTCCACCATTCTCAGCAAAAATTCAGTTTTATTTTATTTAATATATGGCTTGAATTGGCAGCATTAAACACAGTGGAAGTTTTGCTGTTCGCTGAAAGATTCAGCAAATTATAGACCAAAATGCTTTTGAAGGAGAAGATGGAGGATGTGTGAGTGTTATTCTAACAAATACGGTACTAATTAAGGCATGAGACCTGAGAAAAAAAGAACATGTGTTCGATGGGGCGGGGGCGAGAGAAAAGTTTAACATTCAGGAATATGCTACTGACCTTTTGCCTATGATATGCACACACATGCGGTCGCAGTGTAGAGGGGCTGGAAACAAGAATTCTATTGGCTTCGATATTTCCAAAACGGCGGAAGAAAGATGTGATAACAATTACAAAGACAGTATTTTGTGCAGTAGCGTGAATACTTGACCAAGTTTACCGTAAGTATCTTGTTCGATTTATACGGTTGACTCCCGATAACTCGAACCTTCAGGGGAAATAGAAAAAGATTCGAGTCATCGGGAGTTTGAATAACCGGGAGTTGAGAACAAATGACCGGAAATAAGGAAAAACGATGATCCTGTTCACTTCTGTTCATTCAATGTACATTTTAATTACCGCAGAGATGGTGAAGGTATGCAAGTGCCATGCACACTGCACTTCAAGGGGCACAAAAAGTTTATTGATATTTTGAAGAAAGAGTTAAGCGGCAAAGCTTGATGAATATATGTATTGTATTGTGTGAAATGGCAATGAAATGTAAACGACCCGTAACTGAACTAACTGGAAGAATATTCGCGATCGGTTACTTTAAATAAATTCAATGTTTTGATCTACAGTACTGTATTTTTTTATTTGTCATGTCTTGAAAAACGTAGTTCGATTTAGGAGGGCAAATATCATATAGAAAATGACCTGAAGGGAAATGAAAATTGGTTCGAATTAGCGGGAGGTTCGAGTTGCCGAGGGTTCGAGTTACCGAGGGTAAAATTACAGTAAATGTATGAACGAAATCCATGGGAAATCGATATTGGTTCGAATTAGCGCAAGGTTTGAGTTAGCGAGGGTTCGAGTTATCCGGAGTCAACTGTACAATAATTTATATTATTTTAACAAGCATTTTTACACCACTGATTTTCATGCTTAAAATTCGCGCAGTAACACGCTGGGTCGCCTCATTAATTAAACACAAATGGCAACTGTCAACTGATCAGTCTATATTAAAAATTTTGATAAATAGGTGTCACAACTTTCTAAAATACTCTCAGAGCAATGTCTATATAGGGATTAGTAGTAAAACACCGGTTCTGGGACAAAAAAAACCATTAAAACCCCAACGTAAAAACCAGGACAAAAGAAAGGTATCCTCGTGAGAAATACATAAAGCTGAGAACCGCTCCAATGCCAATGAAAAATGGGAGTTTTGGATCTTCTCATTATGGAAATGGAAAATACCAAAAAAAGAAAAGTATCCTAAGGTTACTGCCCAAAAAAAGAAAAATTCTGGAGAAACGGGAAAAATATAATTTTATAGAAATTATATAAATGCCAATTACTACTATCAAGAATTTCAAATCAAGACAAATCTCACTCGGCGAGGAAGAACAGAGGAGATCGAAAAATGGTTTCAAATATAACTCGATTCCGATTTTTTATGATAAAGCTCCATTCGACTTACTAATTAAGGGAAGACCTAGGATTTTCAAGCATGATAAGGATTACAGCATTGGCCTCAATGTAGATGAAACTAATGAATCTTGCTTTGAATCCACCGAGAAAAAATAAAAAAAGAGTTAAGAGAGAGAGTTAATTTGATCAAGGGGTAGGTTTCAAAGAGTTTATTCTAAGCTCTACTTGTGTAGAGCTTAGAATAAACTCTAATTTTCCCTTGCTATTTGTACAGCAAGGGAAAATTAACAGCAAACTTCTGTGAATTAAAAGATGGGAAAAAAATAAGTCATCGAAGATCCGACTGAGTGGGAGGGTGTTACTTTCATCGGAAAAATATTATTCAGGATCACTGGTGTTTTCTCAGCGAAAAAAGTAAAGAGCATTATGTTATCCGCAAAGGAAGTATTAATACTTAAGAAGGAAGAAGAACAACAAGAGCCAACAAAAAGTAACCTAATTTCAATAGGTTCCGGTTGTGAAGAAGAGATGAGTAAATTAGACCAAAGTACTGAGGGGCTTTGCTCCGTCTAAAGCTTATTTCAAATTTAAATTCATCGAATTTAAATTTGTCTTTAACTCTGAACTAAAGTTGAGGGAAACTCTGCATAACATTCATAAGGGTGTCTTAATGAAAAACATAATCATGAGAATTGTTCTGATTTCAAGGTTTCGCAAAGCTTCTCTCTAGAATCAGAATCCAGGTCTCCTCCGTAATCCTCAAAGAGGGTTTTTGTTCCAACTTAACAGGGATTGTGAAAAGCCACAACACAAGCTACATTATCGCAAAAAGCTTTTGATAATGAAGTCAGTTGATGAGTAAGAGCCCATACGCTTATTCCGGAATGCCTGCCGGAAATGCTAAGTCTATGAACTTATTCGATCGCTTCTTCAAATCTCGAGAAACAGCACAATCATCGAGAATTAACAGCGTATAAGTTCCTGCGAATAATGTATAGCAGCAGTCTAATAACTCATTAATCTCATCTTAGTTACTTGCATCTAGCATGAAAACAAAAATGTTTTTATCTCCTTTAGCGAAATTACGATATGTTTTGTTTTTGGCATAAGTCGGGCAAGTCAGAATAATAAACTCAAACACATATCGAAATGGTCCACGTAACTTGTCAATAAGATATCTCGTCTTTCCATCGTTTGTTGGAGCTCTAATAATGCAGTTGAATGGAGTTTTATCAGCTATTTCATCCACCGCATCAGCAACTACAAACATATGACAGCTTATGTTTCCTGATCCACAAGTTTTCCGCCTAATTTCAATCCTAACTAAATCGCGAGTATTAACCAGTTTTAATCCTCCTCAATGTATATTATTGTCTGGATGAGTTCTAAGATCAATCTGCAAAGCAAATGTATCACCGTAGTAGTCAGACTCCTTCAAAGAGTCTTTAGTGTTGAACCTTTTCTTCAGAGACTCCCAAAAATCAGCTGGGAGCATGCCGTTTGAGTACAACTTATTCGGAACCCTATCGATGTTAGAATTTACCGAGGTGATTTTCAGTTTAACAAACGTTTCCGAGTCTCTTGTTCCTGCGACAAAGTTCTCTGTGAAAAGACACAATATTCCGTTTATCGATCTTCTTGGGATATTTACGTGCTCATTAATAACACTATCAGTGTCTATCGAAATATTGAAAGTCTTTGCAGAATAACATTCTCATACAAGAATCCTCTTCCTACTTGGTATTCTCCGGCTGCTTGTTTTGCAAGATCTTCACTTTGAAGACACTGATTTTCGAGCCCAAGATCAGTGATTTTATAGTTTGGGGGTTTTGTAATGTTTAGCGGTTAATTAATACAAAGAACATTTGAAAGCCCATTGAAAGGACACAAATGCTTTGTTCGGTTTGTTATTTTTAATATATCCAATTTGATAATAACCATTGCATAATCAATTTCATCTGACAGTGCGGTTTAAGTTCTTCCGATGCGTCACTGCGAAATAATGTAATAGCCTAATAAATAGTCTTTTTCATTATTCAAGGCCACTACAACTGCTGGAAGTTGTGATACCCATTCAACAGATCTTTTTCCTCTGAACCGCATCTCCTGTGCATATTGATGATCAAAAAGTCGCTCAGCAAGAGTCCTGTTAAATCTTTCACAATCTTTCACAATCGCTTGGTCTCTGTAAATATTTGTTCGCCCACGTCTGATTTTTGTGCCATGTCTTGTTAACAGCGTGTTCACCACACCCATAAGTTCACGGCCTGGATCAACTTGCATAATTTTTGGCCGTGTCAAAGGGCTTCGTGAATAAATACGAGACATAGCATCAGCCACTTCCTTTGCCTCTTTTGTAGCCAATGGCTCAGCTTCTTTATATCTGCTTGCAACATCAACAACAGTTAAAGCATTTTTATATAGCTTTCGCCCTCTCCCTGGGCGATCATGTGGTAAAAATAGAAGATCAGCTTGGTGGACTTCGTTTGGCACTGTAACATTAAAAATAGGTCTTGGAATGTGCTTTGGAGCAGGCAAATATATTTGCCTGATGGCCTGCTCTTTGAGCCAATCAGAAGCAACTTCTTTTGACACACCAGCTGCAGAAGCAAGTTTTTCTATCGCCGCGAAACCCTTCCAATAACCTTGAGGACTGTAAACACTGAAGCAAGATTTTTCACTTTTTTTTAATCCAAAGATCAAGTTTTTCGTTTGCAGCAATCACATTTCTTACTCCAGTATGCCCCCATTGCCTTTCTTTCCAAGGAATTGAATCAAGAGCTTTTACCATTTTCGAATCAGCTTTATTTTTACATTTTTTATCATCTCCACATAGTGTGTAATCAATACCATGCTGCATTGCAACAGCGTCAGTCTTTCCAGTTAGTTTCTGATATATATCAAGAATTTCTCCTGTTTCTGGATTAAATTTCACCTGTTTTTCAAGATGGTTATAGGGACCCGCATAATTATATCCAGGCAATGTGAATCCTTTTTTTGGTTTTGGCAGCTTTCCAATCAATTTATGAATATAAATTCCTGAACCTTCTAAACGAATAAATCGTGATTTAAATTTTCCACATTTTGCACATGTTCTTTGGATTCTTCTTCGCCCGTTTTTTGTGACTATTAATTTTGCACTTCCAGGTACATCTGGTGTTCTTTCACGATTATAAACAAAATAAGATTCCATTGCATATATATTAGTGAAAAATATTTTTTTTTGTTTTTTTAAATATTGAAGTAATTAGTTATAAATTTACGGCCATGTCTTCTTTGACGCAAGAGTTCAAAAAATGGTATGCCTTTTTGTCTTTCAAACAAGAAATAAAGACACATAAAACCACAAAATATAGAATCACGATCTTGAAGTTCATCAGGACTATATATTGTATTTTTGCCAAGATAATCAAGAACTTCTTCAGGCATTGGAAGTCCGAAAGAATCAAAATATTCATTTTCTTTTTTTGTTATGCGATAAGCAGTCCAACGTGTGGCCCTTGTATATCGTCAAGATTAACAAAGCCGCATTCAACTTTATGTATGCGATTGGGGAGAGTATCACGAGAAAACACTCCTCTGAAATTTTTTATGCCAAGCATATTTACTAATTGAAGAAGATCAGTACTTAATAATGGATAATTTATAAGATATCGCCTATTATCGGGATTCCATTGAATGGGGAATTTTTTCCGAGAATCAAGCCTTTCCCTTTCTTTTTTTTCCTTGGCCTTTTTGCTGTTTTGGAACATAAACACTTTTTACACTTTTTGGCATTTTTGTACCAATTTGGAGACCTCTCCCTGTCCAATACTTGCCAAAAGTGAGCCCAAGAATCCTCCTCTTTGTTTTGGTGTCAATTAAATTTGAACTCCAGAACCTGTTTGAAGAGCTTGCAGAATTTGTTCTTTTTGTTTTTTAGTGAGATAGCTTTTATAAGCAATAAGGTTATCAACTTTATCTTGTGGGACAGAAAAGAGCCCACTTCCATCCTGTGGCACTGCCTTTTTCATTCCCCAGCTTGCAAGCCCTGACAATGCACCTGTTGCTAATGGTCCAGCTGCTTTGGTTACCCATGGAAGAGCCATTGCTCCCAGTTTGCCAATCATTAAAAGAAGAGATCCAAGGAACCCCCCCTTTTGTTTTTGCATTTGGGTCAGTGAGAAATCCAGTTGTACTCCTTTCCCATCACGTTTTGCCTTTTCAAGTTTATTAGATTGTCTTTGTGTCACAAAAATTGTATCACGCGGTCTTTTAATCTCGGCATTTGTCGAACGAATAGTTGTTGGGGAATGCTTTCTTAAAGCTTTAAGAAATTTCTCTTTCAGTCCCGGAGTGAAGGTAACACTTGTCTCTTTGTAAGAAGACATGTTTCTATATTAAGATCGGACTAATAATTTACCTGAAGTTTGAAATAATTCAACATCCTCTTCGTAAAGTACAAGAGCATAAGCACTATAGTCAGCATTTGTTGCACCTGAGAGTTTATACTTAAAATTAAGCTTTGTTACTCCATCTCGCATATCTGCTTTCTGATATCTGAGATCGAAATAGATAAATGGGAAAAGAGATTTAAAGTTTGTTCTTGTCAACAGTGTGCTTGATGGATAGTCTGAAATACTATACGTATATTTCTGCACATCACGAAAGACTCTTGAAAAGTTTGTTGAAAGCATATACGCATTTTCAGGATAATTCAACCCATTTCCAACTTCAAGATGACAGTCTGTTATTGTTTGGTTGTTTGCGATGGCAAATGTGTTATAAAGAAAAGGATTTGCCGTTTGTACATTTTCTGATGTATCATTCAAGAACTATACGAAAACATGTCGAGGGCGATTTATTGTACTTGTGATCTGGAAAGTGCCAGTCGTGAACTGTTTGAGCGCTCATTCCTCCCTCTTTTATATGTCCACTTATGTGGTTTGAGATATTGGCTGGTATAAAGACTTAATCCTACAGAATTAAAGATTATTTTCGGGACCCAAAGTTGAAACTTAAGAATAATTACACGGCAGTTATCAGCAGCCTGCCATATTAAATTGCCATCACTCTCAACTTCAACGCTTATCTCCACTTTCGTATTTGGGAGAAGTTGTTCTCGAAGAGCATCAAAGAAAGAATAACCGTTTAAAGGAATTTCAATATTTACAGTTACCGAAGCCCCCAGAATGCCTTTTCTCTTCGCAAAGCCTTGATTATAATTAGCCTGAGCTGCGCGCTCTTCTGCAAACCTGCCGGTGGCAAGATAAAACAGCTCATTTGTTCCAGTATTGCTTGCATATGATGGGCTGTATTCAAGTAAATTATTTATGTTGACAGCATGATTCGCTTGTGTGCAATCATAGACTTGGATACCATTTGTTCTTACGATTAGTTTTCTGATTAAACTATGAGACCCATTAACTATACCATTATGGTCACCTGCAGCAATATTAGCCCCATCTGCAATTTTATTAACTTTAAAATCAACTACCAGTCGAGCAGCAATACCAGTCAAAAGGCACAGTCTCTCCAGTATTATCTGCTATAAAACGATAACCTTCTTTATTCTGATGCGCATTATTTGCAACAACAGCATTGAGTGGGGTTTCCAAATCAAATACAACATCTTCATAACGCTCAATATTTAACAGTGATCTGAATGCCATGTTTATAAATATATACATTAAAAAAATTATGACGCCCACCTCTTAATAAACGTTGAATCCTTTCTTCAGTTGTCATTGATGGACTACTTTGTGATTTTTTCTGTAATAAATTTACAATATCTTGTCCCTTACTTGGGATAATTGGTTTTTTAGCTTTTTTTACAGTTTTATCAATTATTTTTTTACCAATTGCTTTTACGGTTGAAAAAAGACTTCCACCATGTAAACGGTTATATTCATAGCGATGATTTGTTGGTTTAAAACGTCGTTTATACTCATGACGCGGCATGATGCTATATATAAATTCATAAAAATTCACTTTTAAGAATTAGGGTCATATGCCAATCTATCTCATTTAGATCAACAAGCCTTCCAAGTTCGTATCTGACTTGAACTTGCATCTCACTCATAGAATTTGAATTAAGTGGTTGAAAGAGTGCTCTTTTTGGTTCAATTCAAAATGGGAAAGACCGTTTGAGATTATCTGTTGGAACTACAAATAATGTATTACCCATAACACCATCCACAATACTTTCTGAAATTACATCTGTAACAATATGAAGAGCGTTAACAGAATTTGTTATATTTGGAAGCTCTTTCCCATACTCTGTTGAAGTGATTATCTTTGGAGAAAATCCAATAAGCTTATAAAAATCACCATCTTTTATGTCAAGCTGGAAGTTATCAGCTAACTCAACAACGACTCTGAAAGTGGTAAGAACAAAAGTAAATTTTATGTTTTCTTTTTGTGCGTCAGTACCAGTGGAGTGTTTATTTTTATCAATAACTTCATTGATAAAATTATTCAAATCATCATAAAAATATGCACCACTCGCAAATATAATTAGATGCCAATTTTTCCCAGCATCGTCTGAATATTTCAATACACCATTTTTTATAAGCTGGTGTAATATTATGCCAACTGTAAACCATTGATAAACTATTGAGAGCTAAACTATGCCTCATTCCTCATGAAAGCCTTAAAGTAGGACTGAATTTAACTTTAAAATCATATGGTGATGAACCCCCTAGTGTCTCTCGTTTTATTGATGATATAACAATAGATCTTTCCATTTTATACATAATTTGTTAAAATAGTTGTTAGCTCAGGATTGGATAAAATATTCAAATCTCGCAACTTGTGTGCAATTGCTGAAAATTGTTGCGAAACTGCTTTTGATGAATTCCCTGCTTCAATACTTCCACCAAGAAGCTCCAGACGATCTAATAATTCTTCTGGTGAATTGTAGAATAGAATCCCTTTCCCACGCTTTTGCTCAAGCTTTGAACGACTTCTCTCAATTAATTTCACGCGATCTTGATACTTTTTAAAAGTTTTTGATGTCCATGTCAAGTTTTTTTCGTTTTGGTGAGCCTTTTTTGCTTGTCCCTTTTAGTCCACCCAGAGTTTTGTTGATGTGAACAGCCATTTTTCGAGCAGACCTTTCCATTCTACTGTTGAATGCTTCCAAGGGCAAAGGCAGACCATAATTCTTAAGCCACTCCAACTGCTCTTCTGTAAACCCGTAATTTGGATCAATAAATAAGAATGTGTGTTGTAGGCAACACAACTGGTGCCTCTCCTTCTTCAATTTCAGCAGGTTCCCCTTCTTCAATTTCGGCAGGTGCCTCTCCTTCTTCAGTTTCAGCAGGTGCCTCTCCTTCTTCAATTTCAACAGGTTCCTCTTCTTCAATTTCAACATGATTTGGTTGGGGAATTGCTGCAATTGCAACCTTTTCTTTGAGGTCTTCAAGCTTCTCAATAATAGGCTCAAAATTCTCTTTTTGTTCCTCTTTTTTTTCTTGTTTCTGGTGTTTTACCTCTTTCAAAGTCTCACGGACAATATTTACCATTTTGCCGGCTTCAATTTGTGGCTTTGCATATTTGTTGAAAAGTTTTGGATCCATATCTATATAGTTAAGCAATGGAAATTCCAAATTATGATATTGGTGAAGATGCAAATACAAAATACAAACAACTCTATGGTTTTATGCCAAACGTGCCTTTCCGTATACTCATGGCGACACCAAATGGTTCTGGGAAAACAAGTACTCTTGTTCATATACTTAAAACACCGCTCGTTTATTTTGATAAAATATATCTTTATGCAAAAAACCTTGAACAAAAAAATATCAACATCTATGTAATTTATTTGATGAGCTAAGCCAAAAAGTGGGTTATCTTATTATGGAAACCAGTAACGATGTGAGTGGTATACTACCATTGAAAGAACTTGAGAGAGAATCACAAAAAATAGTCATATTTGATGATTTTGTGACAGAAAAAAATCAAGCACCAATTGTTGAATATTTCACAGGTGACAGGCATAAAAATTGCAGTTCTATTTATTTGAGTCAAAGTTACTTCAACACTCCAAAAACAATACAATTAAATTCTACACACTTTTGTATAGGAGAGTTTCCAACAAAAAATGAAAGAAATAGTATATGTAATGAATTAGGAGTGTCACGCGAGAAATACGAGAGCGCTACTTCCAAGTCATTCAGCTTCCTTTACGTTGATAAACCCAAAAAAACATTCGCTTGCAACTTTTATGGGGATATTTAGTGATAATGAGCAAATCGCGTCAATCAGCGGTGGAACAGGTGAAAAGGGTGAAAGAGGGCCACCTGGTATTGGTTTCAATTTAACCGATGCTGGTGATTTTGATATAAGTAATAAATGGCTTACATCTGTTGGGACACCAATAGAGACACCTGACTCAACAACAAAGGGATATGTTGATGAAAAAATATACAGAAGATCATATGTTGGAAAATGGGATGGTTTATTTAAAAACAATTGGCGCATCTGTTGATTTGGGTTTTGATTCATCAGATGGTCAATTATTCAAAATTGTAATGAAAATCGGCAGTCGCTCAGCAAAATTTAATTTAACAAAAATTTGTGGGCAAAATGAAAATATTATTTTGACGCCATTTTATGATGTGAATCAACAAAAAACATGTACATGCCGAATCAAATTTGATAAACGAAATATGTCAATACCAACAGGAAATGACTTACTTCCAATTAATGTGATAAGTGTCCAAAAGGTGATAAAGGCGATACAGGAAATGGATTTGTGTTGACTGCTTCAGGAAATATTGACATTCAAGGAAAAAAGCTTGAATCAGTTGGATTGCCAACAACTGACAATGATGCCGCAACAAAGAATTATGTTGACAAAAGCGTTATTCCATTGAACGTCCACACAAAAAATGAGCTTAGTTTCCAGTCAGGTGATTTTGTTGCTGATGCAAACTTCCTTGTATTTAATGTTGGTGAATACAGAGACTTCACAAAACAATTTCATCTTTCAAAAAGTCATTTAGTCACAACAATTTCATAAAGTCCTGCAACATTTACAATCAATTTCAGATCTTTGAAAATTGGAGAATGGAAAATAAGAATTGAAGCAATTGCAGATCCAACAATTATAACACTTGATGTGGCAATCGTTTTTCAAGGTCCCTCAAACAAGAAACAAAATTTTAAACACAGATTTAAAAGAAATATCTTGATTTTTGAACAATATATCAATGTGACTAATTCAACACCAGAAACGGCAACTGTGTCAATTGACGCACAAACAGGGAAAGAAATTGCGTTCTTCATTTATGGTAGGCGTGGTGAAGGGCATGTCGATCCTATGATAATTGATAATTTTGAACCTTATCAAATTGTTATCCCCAGGTATCGAAGCCTTGAATTGAATGTTGCATGTCATTATTACAAAGTCTTCACAACTTTACACGGCACACATTTACCAAGTGAAACACACACACTTTACAATGAAATAGACTTTTATAAAAGTTTTGACCATGATACATGGACAATATTAAAGATCTACATTAACAGGTGGGGGGAAAATAATCAGAATAATTTTCCCGAATCTTGTTTGTATTCAAGGCATTATCTTAACACATGATAACCAATTCTTTTGATGACATACAAACTGGAAGAGGTGGAAGATTAAATATTGAATGGAAAACCTCCCAACAAACTATAAATTTTATTAATTCATCAATCACACGTTTTTTAAAAATAATCATTCACGACGCATCAAAATTTAAAGTTGGAACAGTAATCAGACCATTCACTTTTATCACAAAAAGTGCAAGATTAGACATACATAATATATAGACAATGGATGAAACTGACTGTGTAGATCTTAAAGAAATTTATCAGAAAAAACTTTATTTTTATTCAAAAAAAATGAAAAAGGAAAAATAAAATTCCATACATTAAGCATGCTATCAATTTTATTGAATTCAATTAGTATTGTGGCTGGAAGTCTATCTATGAACCCAATTGTAACAGGTGTTGTAGCAAGACTTTTTTTTTTAAAATTTATTTGCTTTTCAATACAATTTCAAATAACAGTGTTTTTACAGTAAATTCAATTAATTAATAATATTATTTTAACTATGTATTTATTCAAAAATAAAGAGTTGTGCTGTTGTCTAATATTTGCATTCTAACATTTACATGGGTCTTCATATTTTGTCGGTACTGATATTTTTTGTATTCCAGTTTCTTTTTTTTCCTTACCAAACTTTGATATTCATATTATCTTTAAAAGGTTAGCTGACCATGTAAAAGTAAAGGTCTCCATTTGTCTTGAAAGTCTTTGTTAGAAAGTATTTCTTTTTCTATACAGGCATAATATCTTATTTGATGCAAGAAGGAAGTCATCTCTGGAACAATCTCTTTTAGTTTACATATGTAAATATAATGCCTTGCGACTAATTTGCAGAAGACTAAAAGGAGATTTTCTGAATCAGTATTCAAGCCTATGGCATCCAGCTTGCTTATGGCTTTTGTCATGCAGAGAATTCTCTCAGAGTGTAACCAAGTTTCGAAGGATACCCAAAAATTTTAAGTTTTGTCACAGGTCCAAAATAGATGTAACAGAGTTTCAGTTTCTTTTCCGCAGAAGGTACAGGAATTGATATCTT
>JAOBRG010255761.1:0-16517 GCA_027574985.1 Umimayanthus nakama | reverse complement strand
AAAGCACACGACATGGTGTCAGAAGTGGGATGGAAGTAAGTCTCTAGCCTCTACACAGGACGGTACGATACGTACATACTGCCAAACTGGTTAGTAAACAGTCGAACAAGAAAGTAAGTTTGTTCTTCGTGGCCACCATATTGGATTTGGCGAGATGTCTGATCACGCTATCATATCAAGTGATCCCGTGTCACGTCACAGGGGGGGGGGGGAGGGATGTTATATTTGAAGGAATTTTTAAGGTTTTATGATTTTAAGTTATGTTTAACATTAGGTTTTGGAGTTAATATTTAATGAACAAACGCCAACTCGTATGCTTTCCAAGGAGTGGCACGTACTCGTTTAAAAGTGTTACGTTCTATAAAATTTTTCCCCTTCTAGACATCCTCTCCAACTCCTCTGATAACCACCAAACTCTACCCTGTTGTGCCCTCTTAATATTTGTTTCCTAGATCTGTTTGGTACTTGAACTAATCAGCAAATTGTGTTGCCAGTGAACATTTTTATTTGTCCCTTTTGCAACCTTTATTACCGATTTATTCTACAAAATTGGAGTTTGTTAAATGCAAAATATGCAGAAGTACAATCCTCTTCTGACAAAGCAAAGAAAAGAAGGTATTCCAAAGTATTATTCCTTACTTGACCTTGCATTGCCGGCCTGATACTTTCTGTAAAGCTCAAGATAAGAAACCGCTTTTTCTGTCGTCATTATTTGAAAACAAAGAGGTATGTTAGAAGTGTGAAAATCGATCTATGAACCTGGCACTTCTTTTTTGTTCGGTCATCAATTAGATTGACTATATATATTGAATAATTTTGACTAATAGTACCGAAACAAGAGCCAATTCAAAGCTGTATAAGCTAGTGAAGACTATCTGCAAGGGGTTTCTTAGTTTTCGAAAACTGAAAGTTTTATGCAGTAACTGTTCAGTGGTCACGCGTCATCTGTTACTTGCACAATTTTACCAATTCTTTTAACATATTTAACGATCAACAACCTTTGTTTCCCATGTAGTTTTTTTTTCAAAACCTTTATCAGTTAAGCGAGAAATGTTAGTTTTTCAGGTTGAGGGTCAATTACAACTCGAATGACAACCTCTAAATCAAAACGTAAATGGACAACTTGACTATTTTTCCAGGATTTCCCAACGGTTACGCATAAGAGTGCAAGTAGTATTGGTCAAGCTAAATGGTTTCAATGACAATAAAGCTTAGAGTTGTTGCTATTGTCGATTGCTTTAACGTATCTGCCCGAGTACGCAAACTCGAATTTTGCATGGGCCAAGAAATGCGTGCTTTTGGACAAAAGTCGCATTTCAGTGTTTTTCATTCTAATATTCAACATTTTTATGTAACGTAATCATGGAAACACATATTTTCTCTTTATTTTAAGTAAACATGCTGAAAAATCCAAGAAGGTCGACAACATTGCGATCATATTTTTTGCAGTAAACTTTTTATGCACAAATTACAGGTGATGTCATACAATGAACGTCAAAGATGTGTCCCCAATTGGGCTACGTACGTCTTTCCTCGTTCGTTCGAGGGTCGTACACCCATATTAAATCTCTTGAGACTGCTTCCAGTAATGATGGATGTTTTACTCAAACATAGGGATTACACTTTTGCTCTAAAACGGACCGGTTACTGAGTAATCACTTCGGATGACAGATAAAAATGTTCTGACTTGAACGGAGTCCAAATATGGCGCTTAATTTATACACTATTAGATGCGAGGAATCGGACGCTCGACATTATGTGTCTGTGGGTTATCCATACCGTACTGTTTTTATTTAGCTTTTGCAGCTCCTACATGCACAAACGTTCACTAAATCAACTTGTCAGTCCAGAAACAAATTCGTAGCAAAACACTTAATCATCCGAGGACTGATGGATTCCTCTGTACAGTTGTTTATTGCAATAGTAAGAATGTCTTCAGCTTTGTTTCGTTTGCCATACAAGTCATTATCTGCAGCAAACAATAGCAACATAATCTGTATCTTCAATTTACAATTTGATAGTTCCTTATCTGTTTCAAAACCCGTCTGAAAGACGCTAGTAGTGGGGTTTTGTAATGATACCTACACGCATAAATATGGTACTTGATAACGAGTAGCGGATAAGAGACGCTCGTTGCAAACGATCCTTATCTGAAAGTGAAAGCCGTGCAAATCGAAAGTTCGTAATTGGTCACTGGAACGTCCTTTCACAGTAATGTTCATAAAATGGGGTACACATTTAAAAGGTGATCCATTATATCTTTATGTCCAATTATAAAAAGAATTTGCTGGTTGATAGATTTATATGTGTAAAAGCTGTTATGGAAATATCGAAGCTCGTTATGTACATTCAAAGGGTATGCTATAGATAGGAATCTCCTTTCTCCTTGATTTTTTAAATAAAGCTGAAGCCAACCTTTTCTTTGAAAGAGACCAGCTATTATTTGTTTAGAATAGTTCTTTTCTTTATAAGAACAAACCGTTATCACCGGCAAAGGCAGTTTTACCATTCACTCAGCATAGCACTCTTTAGTAACCAGTCCCAACATATAACCCTTTTCGTGCGTTTTAATTGGCTACTTGAACATAGAATATCCAGTGATAGTTTATAGCACACCAGCAAACCAGGGCGCTGATATCGAACAAATTAACCTTTAGTCTGAATAAATCAAAGTTTTGTTATTTTTCGCCTTTACCAAAGAAGACTTCCATACATTCATAAAATACGTATAAATGATCCCGTTAGAAACACACCTGTCTACCTTAAACGTAAAGAATACGTGAAATACTTTTATGAAGTCGTTGATTAGAAACTGTCCTGGAAAAACCACATTGAAACTGTTGCTTTAAAAATCGGCAAAACGATAGGTTTGTTGTCAAAATTTTGAAACTTTGTCGCCTCTCATGCGCCCATCAGTTTTTTACAATTCTCTTATTGCCCCGTATTTGCGTTACGGGCTTGTTGCGTGGGGACAAGCAAGTATCAAACTAAACTAGATAAGCTACTAATTCTCCAGAAAAGTGCACTACGTTTTGTTTTTTTAACAGGCGTGATTACACAATTTCTCTATTTTTAAAAGCGAAGATATTATCATTATCGATGTAAGTAATGACCCTCCAAATTTACAGTAAAAGTACATTCATACAATACTCGATCGTCAGCTTCCAAGAATTTCATTATCCATAAATCAAGGCTTGAGATCAAACGTAAATCGTTTTCCAGAGTTGGTGCGCGTCTGTGGAATGAGTTACCAACAAAGCTCAGGATGTAACAAAACAATAGAATTAAAAAATAATCCGATGGATATTCTTCAGCATTATCGAATCTGAAGACAATTACACATTGATATAAAAACCATGATACAAAAACTCAAAAACAATTGTTCATTGCCGTATGCTATTGTATAATCACTTTATTCTAATTATCTTTACAATTGCTTTGCTTTTATCTGACATGAATGTCTCCCTATCATTTTACTGTAATTCGTCAATAATGGCTCTTTAGCAGTATTCTCTTTCAGTCATGTAGCTCTGGCCCGCCTAGATTAGCTATGCTACCTGCGGTGCCAGCAACACCTGTTAACTTTTAACTGAAGTGTACAAAAAAATAAAACTTGACCAAACCAAACCCAGTGCGGCTTAGTGTCTTTCGAACACTCTGATTAGTCCATTAGCAGTAAATATCCAGATGTCTTGGTTGACGACACTTGACAGAGCGCAAATGATCGAACGACATTGTGAGCATTAAAAGTAATGTCTGATTATTTAGAGTTTTAGCCGGGATTTGAAGCCAAGGCTTGAATAGTGGACGGAAGATACACGCTCTTTTTATAAGAACAAACTTCATAAGAACACCAGGGCTGAGATTTGCAGTCAAAAATTTAAGAGCAAGCTAAGAACAATAACCAGGCTGAGATTTGGATAAAAAAAACTTAAGAAACTTATTTAAACTTGAATACAGATTGAGATGCACATGAAAACAAAACTTGTCATGGCTTAGTTTGGTCATTGCCATCGGGCGCTGGAAGAGTGATGAGCAAGCTCGTCACATTCGCGAACGCTGTACTGACAGGTTTTTTTACATGTAATGTTCCGGGCAGCTAATTCACTGTTTAAAAATATAAGAAAATGAGAACAATTTGAGGTTTAAATCGCCAAAAAATAAGAACAGCCCAGGTAGAGGCGATAGTCGCGGCTCCCTCATAGCTTCCCCAGTCTTGCGTTTGATGACCGAACTGTATCGTTATGCGATTGCGGCTCTCAGTATTCGAAAGAGGTCAACAGATAGTTACCAAAAAATCTAAACTGACTCGTAATACTATCGGATTCATGCAATTACCCCACGTAGTTATGCAAGACCAGTTTTATTTAAGTATTTATATCCCAAAACCCAAGTGCCTAATTGCCCCGGGAAAATTCCGTGCCCTGATAACGGAACAGAATCGGGAAGGTTTAATTAAATGTGCAACAGGAGGTAGAGATGATCATAACATCATCGCTGTTCAGGCGATCGTATCTTGCCGACAAGTGTCCACTGATTACCAAGATGTCTTTTTAAAGTGTTTTTTGTATCTTCGTGTCAACACAGTGTTCCATTTTGTTGAACAAGCTTTATCACAATTGACACGCGCCCTCAACTTGTGTGTTACTAACGATCAGTATCAATAGCCCAGGAGTAACGCAGGTCCGGAATACGGTTAGCAGTTCATTTTCTTCAATAGTTAAAACACTACAGCAACTGACAACATCAGTCATCAATCGGGGTAAAGACATTTTTCAATGAAAAATTGCGCATAGCGCGACAGCAAACTTCAAGCAGCCGAATCAGTTCGCGTGCACGGACGATCGCCGGCTGTTAATATCAGAACTAAGAAGTAAGCGTAAAATCACATCAATCGGTGTGTGTTGACTCAACGCAAAAGTGTCGTTAATGTTTTCTATTTATTAGTTAAAGTATGATCGTTTGACAAACATGTGACTTTGACCTGTGTCATTTTTTTTCATTTCAGAAAAAAACATACTGTGAGGGCGCCTACTGAATATTGTTGTCCAGCACAGTTTTAAGGCGGCTGTGGTAAGTTTGTTTCACGATATTCAATTCTCGACTTAATCCGTTTATCAAATGTTTAAGAGGTTCCTCAAAAAAGTCTCGAGATGTCTCGGATTCGTTCCTGCTTGCCCAACGCTCGAGCAGTTGTTGTGGAACCTTCTCTCCCCACATGGTCCATTGCGTGTTGCACTAACCTTATAGTAGTAGCATTAGCATGCTCTATCTAACTTCTAACATTAAGCGTAACCTGACGGTTGAACGAGCTAGTTTAATAAAGTTTTCCAGTTTCATGTTAAGTTTGAGCTCTCATGCACACTATCAATACCATAGCGTGTGTTTTCTTCTCTTACCTTTGACCGTCTGTTAGCATCGAGCTAATAAAAGATTTTCAGGGCGGTGTTTAGTAATGTACTCGGCAGCGCACTCAGTGAATCCCAGCACGACTCCGAATACTTACTGGGATGGTACAAGAAGCGCCGGAGGGCATGTCGAACATCTTCCAATGGAGTAATGGCCGTATACGGTATATGAAAGCACGTCAGTTCAATCCATTTAGCTTTAGTCTATACTGCGAAAGGATTGTCGGTTTGCTTTCACACTGTCTTCAAACTCTGAACTGCATCTGCGGCCGTAAGCACACAAAAACCAAATCCAGGGCGAAACATATTTTTCAGCATTTTAGCCTTCAAATAACGAAATTTTCTGAGTGAACGCGCACGTGCCCTGAAGATTCTGTTGGCGTAAACAGCCTACTCAAGCTTTTGTTTGTGGTTGTTGACCCGACTATTTTACATTCTCATAAAAACATATTTAGAAAAATTGGAATTCCGAATTTTGACGTCAGTAATGGCAATGTAATTCATTTTTTAAAACAAAACAAAACAAATTGAAATCGTTCAATTTGCTACGTAACTTTAAAAGTTACAAATATGCCATTGAAAAAAATTAATATGTCAATCTTGTTTATCGTAAACCGTTTGTCAGAAAAACACTGAATGAATGACAAGTGTAAAACTGAAGAGTTAATGGATTATTTTAGCGTTTGTAAAAAATTAGAACATTTTACTTGTTCTGGAACTTACATTTTTTATCTCCTTATTCGTTTATATATTTTATTAAGACTCTGCTTTACTGTTCATTGGGAAACGAAACTAAAATTGTGGAAAAACAAAAATGTGTTTTGGAATACTGAATCTTCCAAACTTATACTTCACTCTACACATTAACAGATTAGTATTTGTTACATACAAATATATATAAAAAACATTTTGAAGTTTCAATTGAGGTGTTTTTTAGTGTTCTTTTTGACATTTCATAAGAAAACAATTAAAGATCGTAAGATGCTGGGTTTTGTTCAGCTCAAGTGTTCGTGAGATGTATTTTATGCACGAGCGAATTGAAAATAGCAACATTGATTCATTTAAACACTAAGCAGTATGGCATAATTCCACTGATGGCTGCGAGAGATAACACTTGATACGACGTTTGTATAGTGATAACGAACGACACGTACAGCTTTTCCCTCTGTTGAATTGAGATCGAGGTTAAACGATCCATTTCAGAGAACAGAAAATGAAAACTTGACATGTTTGTTAACAGAGTAATTTCCCCGGAAATTTTCATGATGATCGGAGTTCTTTAACACAAAAAAGCGTGGTTTTCTCAAAAAGAAATATTTTTCTAACATTCTTTCGTTTGGTACTGGTTCCCCCCAAACGTATTAGCAAAATAACTGCTAGTTTCTTGATCAGCAATATCAAATTGAAGCAGAGTTTGCTACGAACAACTAACATTTGAAAAAGAAATATGAACCAACTTGCAAGCATCGAGTGGAAGGCCAAGTCGTAATGGACTGCATTTTTTAAATGCGTTTTAATTTTTTTTTATATGTCACCTCAATAAAAGCTTGAACAATCACAACCTTTTCCAAGGTTGTACAAGTTTTTAAACAAACACTTATTAAACGGTCGTTTCTAATGCCAGTTTTGACAGTAGACAGGGCTGTTGCCATGCAGGCTCAAAAGTTACAGGGAAGGGAGTTTCTGTGGAAGAACAAAATTTCCGAAGTTGATTCTTTCATTTTTATCAATAAAAAATGAATGATCGTTCATTTTTCGGAAATTAGCGTAAAATTGGCTGAGAAAAATAAACTTGCCACTATTTTATATCTTTATATTTTTTGTCCTGTTTTTTAATCAGTATGTGGATTTCGGCTACATAAACTTAATATGCAAGACTGGAAAGCAACCAAAACATAGTTAAAAATGTCTTTTTTGTTACTTGACTTAACGAGATATCGCTTCAGAAAACAGGCCGGTAGCCAGGATTTTTTTTACAATAGGCTGATGGTGCGTATCTGAAGAACCGAGATCAAATATAATCAATGTTTGAACGATAGGCCATGCAAGTAAGAAAAGCGTTCTTATGAGAAATAGAGTATATATCTACTGAACTACCCTGCCTTACAGGCAGCCCACACCTCCCAACGCGTTAAAGCCTGCTGCAACGCAGGATGTACAGAGTCCAAATTGTTCGAAATATTTTAAAAACTGGCCCCACTATCACTGAGCCAACATTGCTGTACTTGTGGGAAGTTGAGTGTCTGGTAATTCTGCCGTAGAAAACCGCTGCCATTTAAAAACGGGTTTACTATCTTAATTTCTTGCCTAAAGAAACTTGATAGAGAAAGATCCAATTTAATTAGATGAAAACACCCTTTTCACATTTTCAGGCGTGTTAATAAATGAAATCACAAATTCCAGTGGTTCCAACTTTTTAGTAGGAAATAAACATCTCTGTGCTCTAAAACATATTACTGAAAAGTCAATTTTTATCGGGCGATCAGTAATCATAACATAAAATGTGTTGTGAATAAACTAACCTTTAGAAAGTTTTTCATTTTTGAAAAGTATCCCAAATTTTTGAAACTTGTACTGAAGAAGAATCACAGTACAGGGTTCGAAAATTTGGGGTACTTTTTAAAGTTGAATTTGTTTTTCAAGATCAGATTATACACAACACATTTTATACAATTTTTATCAATTACGACAAGACCAATTTGGAAAACATTAACTAATGAAATGTAACGTAGTTCAACTTTTTCAGTGTTGCTGCTTCACTGAAGTATTGTAGCTAATACTATTGTACGAAGCAATTATTTTGAGATTATTCCTTGACACAATAAAGTATAATATAAGTTAAACGTTTTACAAATCTGATTGGTCTGTTAAACCTGCCGTAATTATGATTGGATTTTAACAAACAAGTAGATTATTTGTTTGTGAACGTCTGATTACACTGATTCTGGTATCAGCGTTATTCTTCAACAAACAAACTGGCCTCTTGTAATTGTCCGTGAAACATAAACGGTTGAATGCTAAAACACAACTCCAGCTTTGATGTCATTTTCAGATTGCAATAAGCAACTTTCATGAAACACTGTGCAGTCCCTTAATACCCACAAATACCTACATATTGAAAGTGACGTAATCGGCATCACGTGACTATGAAAGCATTTGAATAAAAGCTTTTAGTATTTGCCTTATTAGCGAATAGCACTTTCGCGCACTCTGATTGGGTAATAAAAGGTAAGTATCAACAGATATTTGCTTTTTAGCAATCATGCGTGATGCATGCGTTTTTCTTTGAGGTATAAAGCCCTTTTTTTTATCCTAGAGCATTTTAAACTGGAATTCTCTATATCTATTCACTGACTGGGCAAATACTAAAACAACTAGCCTCCTCAGTATCGGTGCGTGGCAAAAATTATTCATCTCGACACATCACGGCTCGGTAGAATATGTTGCACTATTCACCTCCAATTAGGGGAATTTACTGTTAACTATCGGCCACGCGAATCTGACTTTTGGCCCCTGAGCCCATCATAGTTACGACTGAAACACTGACCAATATCACTGAAAATGAAGAAGAGAAAATGGTGGAGAATGTTCCTCATTCATTAATGCGGTCAAACTAGTTTCTTTTTTTTCTTGTAGTTTAGAGTGTTACGAGAGTTGAGGCCAACGCAGAAAAGCCCTTATGGTTTTTTTTAACACACTGCACCCTTATATTTTTACATCCGTACCAACCTGTAGCAACTATAACACCGTTCATAATTCTTAATTTGGTCAAAATCGAGTTTTACTGAGTGTTGGAAAGATTGCACAGCAGTACATACATCAGTGTTGGATTAACAAATCTTGATTCGAAATTTGGGAGTATATACTAAATGATTTTTGTATAACCAAATCAAGCTACCGCAAGTTCAGTAAACCACAAGGAGAACAACCTTTCATTCAATTTGAAATCAGGTCACATTTCCAACCATGTTTGTTTTGTTTTTTATTTTTAGGTTTCATTTTTGGTCAGCACAAGTCGTGATCTGCTGGAATCTGTGCAAGCTTGCTAAGGTGAAATGGCATTGTCGCTCAACATTAGCCAAAACATCAGCGTTGATGTCCGTGGCCCATCCAATGCGACGACACAACCTGCAGCAATTGGTACTCGTTATATCCAAGAAACAGAGCTTTCCAAAATTATTCGATATGTACTTCTTGTGATCATTTTTGTGTTCGCCGTGGTAGGGAATGTGTCAGTGTGTGTCATACCATACACAAACCGCCGAATGAGGACTTTTACTTACTTTCTCATTACCAATCTAGCGGTGTCTGACGTTGGAGGCATTTTCTACCTCCCTTTCATCATGTACCAAACAGAGCTGACGCATTGGCCATTTGGGGACATTATGTGCAAGATAGTGAACCCAAGCATTTCCCTCTTCAGTATCGTAACGACAAACACTCTTGTCGCGATAGCGCTTGACCGGTTTGTGGCCTTGGTGTTTCCTTTCAAGTCTCGACCCAGTCACAAAGAAACAGCTCTTATTATCTCCCTAGTGTGGCTTCTTGCGCTTATCTGTGTTTTGCCAGCTTTTGGAATACGAGTGGTGCAAAATGGTGTTTGTGTTGAAGTGTTCCCTGGCCAAACGGTAGAAGAAATGAATCATTACAGGCGGGCGTACGGCGTTTTCCTGTATCTAGTCAATAACTGTATACCGGTGGCTTTTATTGTGCTCATTTATATCAAGATTGCAAGACGACTGAACCACAACTCCGTGGCCATCCCAAATGAAAAGCCACTCACCTCGAACAATCATAACCATTCACATGGTCGCCTCGAGGCACGCCGGTCTTCGCATGAAAGGAAGCTTTCACTCGCATTCTGTACAGACGTTGACTCGCTAAGAAAGAGATATAAAATGGAGAAGGAGTTCACAAACATGTTGATAACAGTTGTGCTAGTCTTCGTCTTTTGCTACATTCCGTATCAAACGTTCTTCTTTGTTGCTGAATTCAAACCAACAGTGTATTCATGGGAATACATCTTAGTTGTTTATCCGTACCTTTACGTGCTGATGTGGCTTCCAAACGCATTAAACCCGATTTGCTACGGATCGATGAACGAACAGTACGCTAAGGCCTTCAGATCGCTACTCCGCTGTACTTCACAATCACAAGTTTACATCCGGGGACGGTTGAACTCACTGAGCCTTGCGCCGACGTCAGCCATCCTCAGCTTAAGTACTCGTTCAGCAACTAACACGCTGAACAGGGAGCGACAAGAGCAACTGAACAGCGTTTTGGATTCAACAGTTCCTCCTAACCATAACACAGGAACAGACTCATCTTCAGGGAGCCACTAAGTCTGGATACTCAGGATGGAAAGCATAGAGCCACGAACAACCACTACACTTCGTGCCGTTTATAATCGGATGAACTCATCGACCACTCTCTCCTGATTCCAATTCTGCAGCAGAAAAGGGAAGAAATTGAGGAAATTTCGTTCTCTGGTCCCACGCTGTTATCGTACATAGGCCTTGGGTGCTTTCTTGCAGATCTTCAGCGTGATACACGAACCGATTCTGATGAGCCAACGTTTTATTTGACCTGCAAAAAGAGTTAAGGCCGCATCGGCGCATGTGCATTGACCGGCCTAACGCCTTGTTTCACTTTGTATGAGTTAGGCACAACTTTTAAGAAATTTTGTTTGTCTCCGCTGACTGACTACACGTAAAAGCCCAGAGGCAGATGGAAAGTGGCCTTGGGAAGGACGATGTCCAACTAGCTCGCTACAGAGCTGAGTCAAAACTTGTAAATGTATTCATCAAAAACATCCATAAGCAGCCAAATAAATGTAATATAAAAGTATGTAACGGAGATTAATAAAAATTTCGTTTAAACAAAACTGGGGGGGGGGGAAACTTAATCATCTGAGTTCATCACCACTATGCACAAGGTTAATGGACAGGCTTAAAACAGTCCTTCTCAAAGCAAAGTAAGTTTAATACAAAAAAAATACATCTAATCGATTGGCAATAAAACAAAGTCATGAAGTTGTGTATTCGAAAACATTTTCTGCGAAAGCCATAAGTTTCCTATACCTTTGTCGTGTCCTTTACCTCGCAACCCAATTAATAAAATGGACTGGTCCTGGAACGAGACTGACTTAGATATCTTTTAAAAAAGTGTTAGTAACAGTTCAAACTAGTGAGTGACTTACTTGCCATGGATATTTCCACGAGGTATTTAATGGTTATTGTTCTGGGCCTGGTTGTTCAAAGCCCGATTATCGCTAATCCTGGATTAACTCCTAATAGAACCTTTGGAGTTAGTCTAGGATTAGTTCTAATCGGGCTCTGAACAACTGGGCCCAGAGTATCTGTTGGTTAACCCTCGGGGTACTACGGGTTATCGCATTGTATAATTACGGGATACCCACAGGGATGTAAAGAATTTTTTCCTTGGGGTAATTATGGATTTCCCTTGGCGAATCTACGGGTTATTCTTTGGAGTATCTTTGGTTATTCCACAGGGATTTCGACGGATTAGTGCCTTGGCGTATCTTCGGCTATCTCTCAATAGTACCTCGGGATATTTGTTGGTTATCGGTCGTGGCATCTTGGGCTAAAACTCGAAGATTTATTCTTTGGTATTTCACGAGATATCCCTCGAAATATTTACGGACGATCGTTACGAGTTATTTCTCCTGGAATCTACAGTTATCCCTTGGAGAATCGACGGTTTTTTCACAGGATATCTAATGGTTATCGCTTGTTGTATCTACTAATAAATCTACTGGTTATTCCTCGAGGTATCTACTGGCTGTCCCTCGGGGTATCTACTGACTATACCTCAGTGTTATTATACTGGTTATCCCTCGGGGTATCTACTGGTTATTCTTAAAGTATCTACTGATCATCTTCAGGATATCTATAAGTTATCCTTCGGAGTAACTAATGAATATTCCCGTGGTGTCTTCTGGTTGTATCCTCAAGAAATCTACTGATTATTCCTCGATGTATCTACTGGTTGTCCCTCGGGGTATCTACTAACTATACCTCAGGGTAATTACTGGTTATCCCTCGGGGTATCTACTTATTATCCTCAAAGTATCTACTGATCATCTTCGGGATATGTATAGGTTGTCCTTCGGGGTAACTACTGGTTATTCCCGTGGTGTCTTCTGGTAGTATCCTCAAGAAATCTACTGATTATTCCTCGAGGTATCTGTTGGTTATCCTCGAGGTATCGACTGGTTATCCCTCGAGGTTTCTACTGGTTATCCCTCGAGGAATTGACTGGTTATCTCTCGAGGTATCGACTGGTTATTCCTCGAGGTATCTACTGGTTATCCCTCGAGGTATTAACTGAGTATTCCTCGAGGTATCTTCTGGTTATTCCTCGAGGTATCTACTGGTTATCCCTCGAGGTTTCTACTGGTTATCCCTCGAGGAATCGACTGGTTATCCCTCGAGGTATCGACTGGTTATTCCTCGAGGTATCCACTGGTTATCCCTCGAGGTATTAACTGAGTATTCCTCGAGGTATCTACTGGTTATCCCTCGAATTATCTACTGGTTATCACTCTAGGTATTAACTGGTTATCTTTCGAGGTATCTACTGATTGTTCCTCGAGGTATCTATTGGCTATCCCTCAAGGTATCTACTGAATTTTCGTCAGATTATCTACTGATTATCCTCGGGGTATATACCTCTTATTGGCCGAGTACGAGGGCCGTATTGCAAGTAATGGACCAATTTGTTTCCTTCTTTTTATGGCCCAAGCGCGAAGCGCGCGGGCCATGAAAACAAGGAAGGAAAAAACAAGGATCGATAACTTTCTGTACGGAACGAGCTAACGAGGCCAATAAGATGTTTATTATATGGCTTTGTTAATTATTCTGGTTTTGAGAAGGTGATCGAGCGCTAGCGGTCCGTACGGCTACTTACAGACCTTGAATTGACTAATTACAAGACGCGAAATCAATCAGCCATATAATGAGTACTGGTTATTCAACAAGAAATCTGATTATCTTCGAATTATCTACTGGTTATTCCTCAGGGCACCCACTAGCTATCCCTCGGAGTATCTACTGGTTATCTCTTGGGGTAATTACATGTTATCCATCGGGGTTACATATCTCTTATTAGCCGGAAGCAAGGTCCGTACGGCATGTTATGGACCAAATTTTTTCCTTCCTTTTATGGCCCAAGCAATGAAAACAAGGAGGGAAAAAAAAGACGATCCATAACTTGCCGTACGGACTGAGCAAACGAGGCTAATAAGATGTTTGTTATATGGCTTTGTTGATTAATTTGGTTTTGAAAAGAGCTTGCGGTCCGTACAGCTACTTACGGACCTGGAACTGACCAATCAGAGCACGCAATATCATTCAGCCGTATAACAATTAACAACTATCCCCCGAAGTGGAGGTGAATAGTGAAACTTATTCTACAGAGCCGCCAAGTGGGTTACGACTGGTTATACAGCACACCTCGATCAACTTAAAATAGTGATCTTAAGTTACAAAGAAAACATACTTTAACATAAACGCCTTAATTTAGTTTGTATATATACCGTAAAAATTGTAAGTTACCATTGACTGTATGAATAGACAACAGAAATATGCAAGAGTGTTTTTGATAAGCGGTACGCGAACCAGGGAAAACTGAAAAAAAAACAGTCCTAAATCGAATCAGTTAAAATTACTCCGACCAGTAGGAGTTTCTGAACACCATCCATGCATGACATGACTGAGACAAAATGGCCTCGCCCCTATTTCGAACGATGAAGGTAGCTACAAGTAGTCCTGGGAACAAAGGAAGAAAATCTCCAAATCTGGTTTGGATTTGGCCAGCAGTAAGTTTTTTAAAACTGTTTTATTTTCAATGATACAGCCTACAAATACGAATACAAAGCTACTAGGTTTGTTTTTATTTTGGCTCCAGTCAACACAAGAACATACTATTTATATATATATATATATATATCAATTTTACAAATTATTGCTGTGTTGATTTTATGAAGATTGTGCAGTATTTGCAAAAGCCTGTTTCAATCTAACTTAAATAACATACAACCACTAAAATACACATACTATGCTCGTACACAAACCATACACACGCAGGTATAATGATGTTATTAAATGCGGTAAGGTTTACTGCTCTAGCATTATCCCAAATGATACCTTCTGAGCGGTAGGGCCCTAGGAAATGTGCCCACACGGAGAAAGAGAAAAAACCTCTGAACGCGGTGGGATTCGAACCCACGACCTCCGGAACCGATGGTCGTTGCTCTACCAACTGAGCTACAAGGCCAAATGGGGGTTGGTTGGGGGAAATTGAGATGGTACTGTGCTGCCTATATATAGCCTCAACCTCGCACATAATTTTCTTTGTAAAAAGTACTAAATCAATTCGATTATTAGAAAAAAATACAAGTCATTATATCAGAAAAACGATACTCGTTCTACACGTATATTGGAGGTATGGATATCAGAAGACTCCTATCATTATTGCCTTTATACTCCTTGGTTGGATATTTTTAGTACAGATAAAATATTTTAGTTGTTGTAAAAGTAGTCGTTTTTGGATTTTTTGCCCTTTGCTTTACACGTGCACGTAATACCTTGCAACTAAAGCCTCACCCAGCTTGTCTACCACCTTGTTACTAACATTAATGTTATCTGAGTAGAACAGGTTTTGTAACAGGTTTGCCAAAGCTACCCAGAAAGTTAGAGTTTGTGTTTGCATTCCCAAAATAGGTGTACTGTAAATTGTTGTCTCTTTAAATCTATCTGGAACGCCGCAACCAAGCTGTGCTTGTGCGGTCACGCAAGTCTTTCTCACTCATTTCTGACAAATAACTGGTCTATATCCAATGAACGCATGGGCAGTGGCGGCACGCACGCTGCGCCCGACTATGACAGGGATTTTGTTTAGCAATCCAAATGCTACTGGATCATTGCCATGACACCGTCCCTCAGTGGTCGTCGCTTCACTGGCCCGGTGCTATGATTGAGTATGGGTCACCTTCCGCGTGCTCTCCTCCACGAAAAGCTGCATCTACGGTTCCAAAATATGAAAGTTGCAATACGCATGTGCGTAAAACTTGACTGATTAAATTGATAAAGATCGACAGCGACTTAAGATTGAAGGAATACGAAGCGAAAAACAATTGATGCACCGGTTTTTAGAGCACTTTGTAATGTTATTTTTCGGTATGAGTTATTTGATATTGATAACCTAGTGCTTAATACCTTTAGAAGCCCTGATGTAGTCGACTTTAGTGGAATCATTGTGGGGCTTTCCATTGTGACAATTTCGGTGTCTGCGTGCAACCAAGGGAACTCCTGCAACGAGATGGGGAAACGCATTTTAGTTTGGTCTTTGTTATGTGCATTGAAATGGGCAATGGAAAACAAAATGGAGAACTTAAGAACATAAGAAAAGTTCAATCATTATTGTTGCTTGCAAACTACTGTTGCGCTGCTATTGAAAAAGATCGACATGCAAGACTACAGTAACTTGCAACTGCTCCGACGAAGGGTTAACGCTCGAAACGTCAGCTACACATCAAATCTCTTGGGCCTTTATTAGAATACCATATCAACCTTTGTAGATCAAAACCCATTTACAGATTACTCGCCAACGCTGAGAAAACAGGTTTTTTTTCCAAAGCAAGTCTTCTAGTAACTGTGACTTTACATTGATGTACAAGTAGACAAAATTGGTCTGTTGTCCCTCCTGCCGATATTTTTTCCAACTCCACTGTCTTCCAACTCACCTCAGATTTCTGTTCAGCCTTCATCTTGATAAATGCCGACTCCTTGGTGTATACAAGTATGGAAAACCTGCAGTCTAAAAAACATGGAACTTTCTGTTCGCACCCGAAACCAACGATTCATCTGACATTTTGTGTAAAAGATTACACTGAACACTTTGTACATACATCTTAGTGTACAGTTAAATGCATGGGTTTCAGGGAGCACTTGTTTCCAAGTAATATTTCTTTTAACTAGGTTTTTAAAGGTAGACTATAAACAATCAGGGTTACACAGGAGGAATCCTACAGTGGTTAGACAGCGCTGTGCACAGCGCTGTAACAGCGAAAACGAGCACAGCGATGTA
>JAOBRG010255539.1:0-15000 GCA_027574985.1 Umimayanthus nakama | reverse complement strand
CACTTTAGTTCTCCCACGCATGCAAATTACTGTAAGTATTCGCTGTGAATCTTTGTTTAAGTCATTACAAACTGATCAAGTATTTTGGTCTCCTTCTGTTTTGCTCACAACTGTTCTAAATGCTTTTCGTGTTAGAAATCTAATTCAGTCAACATGATCACATTCAATACAAAATTGGTAATCCCTTAATGTCTTTAAGAGCGCGAACCAAATTGGAACTCCTTGGGCATATTTAAACATATATACTGCCCACTTTCTGTTTGCTTAAGAATTCTTTTGTAAACAGTTCGAAACTAGCAGTGTATGGAGCGTGCTTAGAGACGAATGTGACAGGTTCTGTTTTGCTAACGAGTTTCATTTACACATCCTCGACAAATGTTCTTCTTAAAACATAAAATGTTTTATTAAAAAACCACAAACAGACATCGTCAATAATTTATAATTCAATTTAACATCTTTTTCCGACTCTTTTATTTCTAATACTGAAAATGGGTACTTATTTAAGAAACTTGCGAACCAAATATAGGCTAAAAGCAGAAAAACTTAAAATATGTCTTTATTGGGTTGCAGGACTCAAATGAAAAAGTCCATTTCGTTTGCAGATACAAAAGCATCATCTAATTGTAAAACAATCGATCTTGTATTTTTGTTACAAAGCCGTAAATACAAACTAAATTGTTTTAAAATTTGAACATCACTCTGATGTACTGTCGTGCCTCCCCGTACTACAAAGATCCAGTTTTTCTTGAGCGAAACATTATGGAACCAGTATTCGGTTTGTCTGGGCATAAAAATTTGCACAAGGCAATTAGTTTGTAACCGTGGCAACGAACTGTTTCATTCATTTCATTTCAAGTCTTTGAGTTTTCTGAAGAAAGCAAACAAAGGTTTTTCGCTTTTAGGAGCCAGCAAGTGTGAAAAGGAAATTAAACGACTGGTCCTTGAATATGAATAAGGCATTCAGTTAAGTCGGCTTGGGAAAACTTTTTTATCTTTAAACTCAAAACACTTTAAATGGAAGCTAAATTTACCAGTGAAACAGTTGCCTTATACCGTCAGTTTCTGTACAAAATAAGTGACTAATAAATTTTTGGTTTAAGGGTATCGGAAAACAAAAAGACCTTTGAGGTTATTTTTGTCACTGAACGCAGGTTTTATTGAGAACTTTATGTTTGGTTACGGTTTCATATGTTTTGATTTCACTGAACGAAAACATCTAAGTTGGCTTTTTACATCATACGGAACAAATTTGACAGTAAAACCTTTTACAGCGAAGGAGAAATACTCTTTTTGGGAGATCCTCTTTTATTTGCTTTTCCATGGCTTCTGATTGGTTGGGGATTAAAAGCAGCCTGAAAGAAGGATTGTGATTGGATGTTCGGGTGGCAGCTGGTTTGTATTTGTCTTACTCACAATAAGAAAATAATTTGCATGTCCTTGGAAAGGTTGTATGTTGTTAAGTCGCAGTTTTCTTGATGATTACTAGATGTCTCGAAGATATAGCTTGCAGTTTAGTAGTTCAGCTCGGACGAATCAAACTATTAGCCAAACGTAAAGCTCAAACCATGGCACGTGGAGTTAAAAAATCTGACTGAACAATGCAAGCACTAAAACACAGGTATGGTATAAAAACGTATTTCCTTGATAAGCAGAGATGAATTCGATGACAAGACCGTTTTCTGCTGCGAAGAGCTGTTGATTCGTGTGTGGCGACAAGTGAATCTATGCTGGGCTTGCTGTTCCGTTAGTAGCCACCGAGACACCTAACAAAAAGTGTGGTCTTGAAACTCGCGATTATTAAAACACGAATTTATAGTTTTCACTTCTTATTAAACAGAACTAAAAGCTAGAAGCTGCGATCGAACGTTAAAGGAAGTATCTAGTATGTATTGTTGTCGACTTTATTGTGGCACCTGCCCGATATTTGGCCTAGAATTTGACTTGGTTTTTACGTGTATACGTTCTTTATCTTTTCCCTCAGCTTCTCAAGATCAATTTTGTGTCGAAGGGAATGTGACAATTGTCAGAAGTCCATTAGATTTTTTGGAGTAAAATGCCGCGATTGCAGGTTAGTAAAAATACTTCTTCATTTATAATCCACCGTAACCTCAGCTAGTCGCGGAAGTATATACGCGAATACTATAGGACTAGTCAAAACGAAATTACTTTGTGTAATGCAGTCCACTAACTTGGGTTATTTTTTCTTTCCATAGATATAAGTGCCACAAGAAATGTTCTACAACAGTTTCCTCCGAATGCGAGTTGCACCATCAAAAAGTTAACAACGGTACGTCCGTTTGAGAATTCTAACTTCTAACATCTAATTAATATTCATTTTATGCTTGCAAAACCTATCTTCTCCATGCAAGATAAAGTTTTAGCTTGGCCGGTGGGTACTAAGTCTACCAATGAGATGTACGAAACTCATTTCCGTTAACTTCGCTTCTCCCTTTTCCAGGAAAGAGGCGTCCTTACAAGTTTTGGCACAAGAGTTTCAGAAAGCGTAGAAAATGGGCATTGGATTCAAGACTACCTCGATCTTCGAAAGATTGCAACTTATGGACCATTACTCCCGACAGGCAAATTTGCCGACAACGAAAGAACAAACCCCATCGAAAGTTTATGAGTGGACTGTATGAGTCTTTCTGTTACACCGCCAACCACACTATCGACTTTCAACCTGTAGAGCCTGAGAGAGTTAGCTCGCTGCTCGGCTCTGACTATACCGGTACACTTGATCCCTGTGGGTTTCATGCGGTAGCATCCGATTTTACAGACTCGCCACCCATTTCGTTTCTATCCTCGAGCCCTTATCAACCTTACGGTAACTCGTTGCACACTTCTTCGTCTGGTTTCTACGGTAGAACTTATTCCTGGTCGAGCAGGTCCTCGGCCCGAACGACAACCAACTCTTCGGGGTATTGCTCAGTCAATACATCTTGTCCCTCGTCCGCAAACTCGCATCGGAGTACTTCACCGACTCCGGATTTTTCTAATATCAAGCTTCTCTCTGCAAATTTAGAAAAGTGCAGTCTAGATGAAGAGAGTATTTTAGAGGAATCGGACATTAGCAGCTCGGGCACGGAGGGGGACTTTTTATGTACATGGCCGCCTTTTGCTGGTGTATCAATAAGAGAGGATTGCGCTGGCGAGGTGGGGGACGGGGCTGCACGAATTATTACAGGTAAGCTACAATAATTCTTTGTTATGCGGTAAGAACGTCTGTTTTAAGGCTGAAGCTGAATGTTCTTAGATGTTTTGTTAGGATTGCAGCCTCAAGTGCGCTTTAAACGTTCTAGTACTTGGAGTACATTTAGTTAACTTCCTTTCGAACGAACACACCGGAAGCTTAAATACACTTAACATACGCTTTTTTTTTTTTTTTATAAGAACAAACTTTATAAGAACACCCAGGCTGATATTGGCCCAAAAATTA
The DNA here is from genome assembly GCA_027574985.1 of Umimayanthus nakama. Lineage (NCBI taxonomy): Eukaryota > Metazoa > Cnidaria > Anthozoa > Zoantharia > Parazoanthidae > Umimayanthus > Umimayanthus nakama. The sequence continues at coordinate 11,564 of JAOBRG010255539.1, read as the reverse complement.
AGGACAAGCTAAGAACAGTCGCCAGGCTGAAATTTTGATCAGAAAAATTTAAGAAAGTTTTTAGTTCTTGTACACGGAATGAGACATACATGTATAGAAAGACCTGTTACCTTAAGTTGGGTCATCGAGCGCTGGAAGAGTGATAAGCAAGCTCGTGACGTTCGCGGACAACGTATAGAGAGTGTCAAATATTTTCGCATCAGTACAGCAGTATGAAATAATAGCAAACATGTAATTCTTAGCGACGTTTTATTGTTCCGAGTGGAATTACCAGAAAATAAGAACAGTTTGAGGCTGAAATTGCCAAAAATTTAAGAAAAGCCCAGGCTGAGCCGAAAGTTACTGGTTCTTATAAAAAGCGTGTAGGTTGTACATGCACAACACTATCGGTAATGTTGTACTGACGAAAATTAGCCGATAGACAAATTATTTCTGTGATTTTGTGGAGTGAAATAAGGTTCTTCGCCTTTTCGCATCCTTGAATATGCTCTTAGCATGTCCCAAGACTTTGGGAATTTTTCAGCCTCTGGTTGTTAAAAAGGTTCTTATATCAAAAAAGAAAAGTGTGTTGGTGTACTGGTTATAGAAACTCAAGGAAGCAAACCAGCTCCAAGTAAACGGTTGTTTTTTGATACCTGCTGTGGTTGTTTGAGTTTAAACTGACAATGTCATATGTAAGAAACGGTCTTCCACAAACAAGACTGTCAGATAATTACATGCGCGAGACAAAACTGTAAACTAGTAAAATAGTAATTTTTAAAAGTTGTGTTTGGTTTTATGCCAAGCACATACACATTCGAAACACAGGCCTGTTTTAAAAGTTTTGAGTGTTATATGAAAGAAACGATCTTGGAAAACCACACCGTTGTCAGATATTTATCTAAACACTTCTTTTTTATCAACGACAACCACTTATTTTAAGAACATGACGCTGAAAAATGTCCAAAATTTTAGAACATGCTGAAAGCATACTGAAGCTGAGGGAAGACAAAGAGCTTCTATTTTGAATACTGCACAAGATCACGGAAACAGTTTGTTTCTTGTCTAATCTTCCTTAGTGAAACGTCGCCTCTATATAGTGCTGTAAATATACAACTTTGTTTTAAGTCTTTTTATTCATTCTCAGTTGCAAGCCAGGGTAGCGGTTGATAATGAGAAAGCGTTTTACAAATTCTTACGGCTGGTTTGCGCAAACGGAAAATAACAAAACGCATTCAGTTCTTTCAACTATATTTATAATTATATCAAACTTCTTAAGACTATTCAGCTTCAGCCAAGAAGTTGACAGATTATTTTTAAAAACATGGATTGCAGTAGTTTAAATTGTGTGTATAACTATCCCGAATGATACCTTCTGAAAGACAGCCTTAGAAAAGAGGATAATCACACGCGCAATACAAAACTATGGTCTAGTAAAATGTGTTTGGCTCTACTAAACATACGAGTTAAAAACAGGTTAAGTTCAAAACTCATTTGTCTTCATAATTAATAACACAGGTCCTGTCCCGAACTACACATCTTCTATTACTGTGGTAATATTACAGTATTACTGTAATACGGAGGTGAAAAAACAGTTATACCAGTTTTTGTTTTCGCTTTTGCTCAATCTGCATATACGTGGGTGGGCGAGATCGTGCTCACGCGTGAACATGTGTGACATGCACGTGAATAACGCGTGAGAAGTGTGTCTTCCGCGATCTGTTTGTGTGTAGTGTCACTGGTCACTCAACTCTGGAGAAGATTTGACTGACGAAGTTTTTTTTTTATTCATAATGAAGCCTCTGTGGTGTTAACAAAGCTGTTTTTCATTTAAAAAATTCAGTTATTGATCGGAGGGGCGGTTTTCTTGTTTTTCTGATGCACACTCGGCCCACAAAAGGAATGAATGCAGACCGCCTGCGGCAAAAATCTTTTCTATTGGAGAGATTATTCTTATTACAATGAAAACGTCTGCTATGGCCATGCAAAGTTCTTCTATTGCCGGTAATTTTAAATCCAATTCGACTACCACCTGAGTGAATGAAAAGCACCCGGTTGATTTAAAGAAGAAAAATTTGAGACATAAGCGCAACTGCAGTTTTTAAAATAAACTCCTGCTTCATTCACATCAGATACCGTTGCTTGAACAGGGTGTAGGGAAAAGAAAATAGGACAAATTTTCTGTTTTTAGGGAGTTTTAGTAGTTGCAGGGTTCTCATACTTTACTGTTGATACAACGATATGCTCCGACGAAGGGCCAACGCTCGCAACGTTCGCTATACACCAAACGTCTCGGGCGAAAATCATACCATAACAACCCTTGTTGATCAAATCCCATTATGTACTGCTTTTACTGCTAACGTAGAAATCAAATCTGTCCAGTTTTCAAATCTAGTCTTTCAGTGACACATAGCGAGTTACACAAATCCCAAAAAGGTCGAACGTCAGCTTAATATTGACAGTAGTGAAAGGCGGGTTAAAACAAGAAAGGCGAGGCTATCTTACTGCTTATTCCTTGGTCCGTCTACATTACAACATTTGTATCGAGTTCCCACTGTGTTTTGATGGATTGTTGACGGATTCACGAAAGATGAACGGGCAACATAGATGTGTTAGTCTACGCTGCAAAAATGCTGTAGCTTGCAGAAATGTCGAGAGCGGCCTTTGCTGATTGTTTGGAAATAGCCGCAGAACTGATATACGCAAAATGTTTCTAGATTTAAATGAAGCACCTAGTTGACTGAAAGCAGACGTTGTTTTAAGTTTTTAATGTGTTTTTTACTAATCTAACTGAGGTAATAAAACTGGTTTTCAGTTATCGTTTTGTGAGACTTTCCACGGACGTTTGTCATAAGCCATTAAGGTTGTTGAAGTGGAGACACGCTTTTTCACTTTTCGTCAGTTTAGGGCAATAAGAAACATGGTTTCTTTTTAAGGTGACCTTTCACTTTGAGTGGTGTTTTCAGTTTTTCGGTATGTAACTTCGTTAATACGCATCGGTTACCCACAAACCTACATATCAATGGAAAGCTTATAAAATTATCTAGATGATAATGATTTTAAAAAAAATCGTTTGTAAACGAATGCGAGCTTCATAATTCAAATTAATCTTTTCACTTCTAGACGTCAATGCAGCTGGTCAGCTCCAAATTACGCAATTTGTAGTTTGTTTATCAGTTTTAGTACCATTTGCGCGCTTTTTCCGTCCTGGGGATTTTTGATTGAAGTCGTCTTTAATTTTCTGCAGGCAGTTGAAAAAAAATCCCCCATTTGTCATCTTCGGCTATAACTTTATCAACTTGCCAAATTCGAGGACATGAGATTAAAATTGAAGAAGCACTGATTCTTACATTTTCGTAGTTTTAGCCGAAAAAAGGGGCTTCGAGAAATTCACTCCTAAAGTACACCGCACGTCATACAGTTTTCTTCTGGTAAAATAATTTCGTTCGTCATATCTCGCAAACTATTGGACGCATTGAAAAAAATGTTTTTGATTAGAAGTTTTAAAATTTAATGTATAATTATGTCTTATTTTCGAAGTTTTTCGATAACCTTAAACTGTCCTGCCATCAAACTTACCTCAACTCATTGAGTCTATATGTTTCTGAAATATCCACATAACTCTCATACCTGGCTAGCGAAACTTTGTAAATGTATTGATGGTCATGATGACAACAAACTTGGGAGCAAATGGGGAACATGTAAGCACGGCCACGTTTTAAGCGAACGCAAGTATTTTCTTTGGGGGGGAGCTGCGAAAAAATGAGCATTTGAACAATGAGTATTCGAGTACTGTTAAAAATCTTTGCGCGAGCATTCGAGCAAGGACAAAATTTTGCTGGACTGACGACTGTGAATTTGCGTACATTATCCAGGCTTTTTTATCATTTCTAAAGTCGCAGTAGAAAGTGCGAATACCACGAACTGAGGCTGTTAGTGGTAATGCCGAGTTTATTGTTAATAAAAGAGTAATTTGTTCGCGACATTCACGTTTCTACAAAAATCAAATTGTTTGCTTTTCACGTCGAGTTTTGTGCTCGAGGGTGGCCATGTGGTGAACTCGGGATATTCCTACTTGTAAGTATTGCATAAACCCTTTGTTTGTGCTTACCTCGTTTCCGTTGCCGCACCGATTGCTATTATTGCGTTCGACGTTGGGAGAACACAGACCTAATCTGGTGTTGGATGGTCTACCTGTGTTGTACTAGCCAAGAAATTTTGAGATTTTTCGTTCGTGGACTGCCATTTGGACGCCCTTCTTGGTTTTTTTTGCAGGGGCCGGCCTCGTTCTCGAATCTGATCTGGCTGACCTCATGGTAGACTGTACTTTAGACGAACTCGTTTTCATGGCTGTTGTCCTTTCGCGTGCATATTTGGCGGGTCGCTAATTCTAGGAGACTTCTGAGTGTTTTGCAAAATTTAGTTGGGAAAATGAGTACTTGAAATAATTGCTCCGCGTTGGTCAACCGTGACCGTAGCGAATCAAGTTTCAGTTGACAAATATCACGTCAGTTATCGAGCGATCACAAATCCTACCTTGCCTTTGTTACAATTGATTGGGCAAAAAGTTATCGAGTGTTATTGTGTTAAACACAGTTACCAGATGCCCTCATCAACTTCATTTCCTTGATTCCGGTATTAAACTCTTTGCAAGACTTCAGAACAGTTCGGAACAGTCTTGTTTACAAGGAGCGGAAACACAGACAGAGCTAGAGGTTAAAGGTTATCGAAATATTACTACTTTATGTACCAATACGATCGCGGTGCAAAGTTGTTCACTTATCTGATGAATTTCAACGCTGTTGCATGAAGAACTGACCCTGAAAGTACACCAAGTGATGCGCCTAGGTACGTCCGGTCCAGTTATCTAGTCAAAAATTCCAGCTTCTAGTTCTATTCCAAAAAGCTAGCTTCTCAATTTTTCCGAAGAGGTCGAACGCATTCTCCTGATCTGTGATTACTTCTAGTTATAGCGCTAAAGCCAGGTTCAGCTTGCCAAACCATCACAGGCATAAGAAGTGTAAATACATAGCTAGGAGACAAAGGAATACCAAGTGTGCAATGACGCAAAGCAAGCGCACATCTGCGTGCCTTCGTACTTTCCTTTGCCATTTTAATTGAAAAATCTAAATACTTCTCAAGTGTGAACCAGGTTTAAAGCCTTCAAAGAGTAACGGTTTCCTTCAAACAGCCACCGGCTTGCCCTCGGTGCGCCAGACTAAACAAAACTTTCAACTATGATTAAAGAAAGTTATTCACTTAAATATACAAACCCTTAAATTTTACCGTTGTATGTTTCTGAACAACGGCTAGTTAGTTTTGTCAGTAACACAGTCTTATAAATCACCCAAATCTCCGGCACATTGCTTATTCAGCCCAAACAAAGGCAAGCTATTTAGGTCTGTTAAGTATCTCATTACATAGGACGCAAATCTCGACGTTGTTCATTTTCGAACAACGGCGAGTTATTTTGGTCTGTATACAGTCTACAATATAGACGGCCCAAACATCGCTGTTGTTTATTTCCGAAAAACGGCGAGATGTTTCAGTCTGTATACGGTTTGTAATACGGAATACCCAAATCTTGCCAGTTTCCGAACAAAGGCGAGATATTTTGGTCTGTATATAGTATCTTAATACAGACCACCAAAAATATCGCCATTGTTCACTTTCGAACAATGGTAAGTTATTTCGGTCAGTGTTGGGTAAAACTATAATATGGACAGCCAAAGTCTCGCTGTTGTTCAGAAATGTCAAGGGTGAGTTATCTGTGGTCTGTACAGAATGTACGTGTGTCACAAAAATCTCGCTGTTATTTACTTCCGAACAACAGCGAGTTATTTATAATGGGAAACTACAAATAAAGAACACCAAAATTTCGCCGTTCATTTCTGAATGATAGCGGTGTATTTTGGTCCCTTTATTAATACAGACCACACAATTCTGAAGAAAGGCGAGATATCTGGATCTGCGAAGGAACAGGGAAGAATTTTTCGTTTCCATGTTTGCTCAAGGTGAATTAATTCGAGCAACATTTTAAATTGCGTGAGTATCAATAAGTTCAATATGGTCCATCCAGTTATCCACACAATGGTGTTGCTTCAACTCATTTAATAAAATTAATATACTTTTAAATAGGTGTTTCGTACCTAAAGCAAAAAAAACTTCTGTTTCACAACAATTGCTTCATTTAGTTAAGATTTTAACCGTATTTTTCGTAAATTGTTGATATTAGTCTTTTAGCAAGTTTTCAGTTTTCCTTCTAGTTTTAAAATAAGTTTCTCTTCGCGGTCATTTCCAAATTTTATATGTGCTGACTTTTACAGTACAGCCACAGCAACGACGAGATTTAGAAATTCTGAACAGAACAACGGCGGTTTCTTTGGATCTGTTTGAGTAAAAATAAAACTGAGTAAAAGTTCTATTTAACTTCAAAAAATCCTTTTAACATATGTGAAAAAACCAAATTATTGTTCTCCAAAGGAGTAAAACATAAAGTAAACTTATTATGTGTATGTATATTTTGCCTAAAAAGCTTTTCTTTAGGTGCATATATTTGCAGATTACTCTAAGGGGTCTGCAATTGAAATCTTCCGGCTTACATATTTTAGAAAACAAATTTCCCGACAAGTGCAAAATACCTAAAGAAACCAAACGTTTCTGAGCATAATGCTGCCATTGAACTCATGTCATATATCAAGACAAAGTAACAATTATTTTTTTGCAAAAACAAGCCAGTCAAAGGCGAGAGCTACCGCTTGGTCTGCTGCATTCTCACGATCACTAACAAAGTAAACGAAATACCAAATTGTCAAAACCGCTTTTGCTCCGAGGGCTAAGGCCTAGTTTAGACATCATGCTTTTCATTGCACCGAACTCAAACATTTCAATTTTGCGCGTTGAAAGCACATTGAAAGCTCGACGTCTAAATTGACATAGAGATTAAGCACGGTGCCAGAACTTGGCGCGGTAAACCTGAAAGTGCAGTACGGTAAAAGTAAGATTTGCCAAATGTAATCGTAAGATAATCAGTTGGGTCCGCTGTCTAAATTGCAACCGTGCCTTGACTGTGCCAGACACCGCGCCAAATAGCATTGAGTTCGGTGCGGTGAAAGCACGATGCCTAAACTAGGCCTTTTAAAAAACACTCGAAACGTCACGTTTCTTTTTTTCTTTCTTTCTTTCTTTCTTTCTTTCTTTCTTGCTTGCTTGCTTTCTTTCTTTCTTACTTACTTACTTTCTTTCTTTCTTTCTTTCTTCCTCTCTTTCTTTCATTTTTGTCTTTCTTACCTCTTTTCTTCTCCCTTTCTTCTTATTGCTTTCAATCAACTAACATTAGAACTGTTTTCACTTAATGTGTATTTCTAAAACGTTATAATTACACTTACTTTTATTATCGCTTTAATTTTGATACTACATTGTAATGGGGTCTATATGTTGGTGTGCGAGCTGCAAGATGCTTTGTCGGAGCAGACTCAAAGCTAAACACTATATCACACAGGCGAAAAACTTACCATTTTGTTCATCAAACCCTTTTGTTCAGCATAACCGCCCACGTAGAAAAAGCATTTATTTTTCAAAACTTATCTTCCAGTGTACTAAGAAATATGTGTTTGCTATTGTTTCATCCAGCGAAAAAACCTGAAACTGTCAAAATAACGTTCGCGAATGTCACGACCTTGCCTATTACTCTTCCAGCGCCAGATGCATGACGAAGCTAATTTCTGAAAAGTTTTGTTTTCACGACCGCTTGTTCTGAGATTTTTCGGCAAATGTCAGCCTGGGGTTCTTATAAAGTTCCAGTGCAACCACCGATAGCTAGATCAACTGCAACTTGCCAAATGTGCAGAACGCTATTTTATTTTCCTTGTCAGTGCATAGGCCGAGCCTACGTCAGTGCGAAATTGGCCAAAGCGGTCTCCGCTTCCCATCGTAACAGCCGTGAGCTTTTGATAGTCTTTAAATGCAGACAAGACACTGCTGTTCGCTTAGTCTTTAAAGTACACGCAGTACGTGACAGTTGCAAAAACTTTTAATTATAGAAACAAACACCCGTTATTACATTTAATGCGTTTCGAAAAGATAGTTCATTAAGTGTCACTTCCCAAAAGACAAAAGACGACCTGAAGTGCAAATTGTATGTTTCAATTTAATTTTTTAAATGTTTCTTTTAGCAGGAGAATAAGGTAAATTTTTAAACAAAAACTAATTGTTACTTGAAAGTACTCTCGTTGTTAAACCATAATTTGCATTTGGACTTGCGGGAATAAACTTGCCGTAAACTTGCCGTAAGCTAAGCTTGCTGCCATTTCCCTGGAACCTCAGCTGCACATGCGTAGTAAGGTTGTAAACCTGGTACTTGTAGAAAAATTTCTATAATTACTCTTAGATATCGGAAAACCTTTTCTCGAGATATGCCGTATCGTTTGTCAATCCATAGTGGAACACAATCTATTTTATATAGAAGGATTATATTCCATACAACTCCGTCGTGTTAAAGTGACCGAGGTTTAAAGTGACCTAGCCTGCTGGCAGGCTCACTTTTTAGAAGAAACGAAAACGCGGAGAAAAAACAAAATGGCCCAGTCCCCCCTTCCTGCTTCCATCCTGGCCATTTTATTTTTTCTCCGCGTTTCTTTCCCCTGATCTTCTAAAAAGTGAGCCTGTCAGCAGGCTAAAAGTGACCCACAATTGCAGTTTTGTTCAGGGTCTGGCGACCTGCTTCAGTTTAAAGAACCCGGCATTTTCGGTTCCCCCTTTTAAAGATTCTGGCTTTTTCTGTTTCCCCTTCTAAAGATTCGGGCTTTTTCTGTTCCCCCATTAAAGAATCCGGCTTTTGCCGTCAAACGAACAGAACATCACATGTTGAAGTTGGTAAAGCATCAATTTACAACTCACTTAAATCGGTTAGGTTGTAAATACATTGTAAGCAGATAGCTCTAAAACGTCTAAAAAGCCACTTGCTTATATTTTGTTTACCAAAAATCCATATATCTTAGAAATAGTAATTGGAACGTGATAGAATCAAAACATAAAGATTTGGCAGACTGGCAACTGATTTCTAAATGGCTCGCAGTATTTGGTCAAGCATCAACAACCTGTGACGTAATATCAAAGTCAGGAAATTACCCACCAAACGGTATAGTCACAACGGCGACAAATATTAGAAACTCTTTATGTAAAAACTTCGTCAAGCGTGGTTGAAATACCACTAAAAATAAACACAGTCGCAGTGATAATCTATATTTAACTTTACAAAGATGCCAATTTGTCGTTACAAACGTGAAATAGCACACGGAGCGCAATGAAGAGCAAGTCTCAAGTAGGTTTCTCATACCGGCAAAGGTGGCAGCAACTGAAGTAAGTCTTCTAAAAAAAATCCCTTCTCTCAAAAATATTTATTTTACAACTCAAAAACTACGTCTTTCTTTGTTCAAGTTGTTACCAAGCGAAGGGACGTTAGAATTCATCTCAGAAGATCTTTGCTGTTGTGGGTCTCAAGATTGTGTTCAGCTTTGGAATATCTTGAGGCGTATCTAATACGGATGTTGAAGGCAGTGGGTAAGTCGGTTGCCGTGTCGCTCCCGTCTCGGTTTATTTTTGCATCAAAAACGTTCTAAATAAAACCCACATGAAAGAAAAAGTATCAGGATAAAGAACAGCTTCCCAAATTTGACCGGAATGACGGTGACCATACTTCCTCCGAAATCCATTGGGTGTTGGTCGGGTTGAATGAAAATGTTATAATGTTGCCTTTGCTTGGCGTCCGAAACTGAATTTTGACTGATTGTTAAAGCTGAAGTTTTGCATCAAGTTTATAAGCTCGAAGACCGGATATGATATGAGATTTTAATTCACTTTCCCATGTTGGGTTTTCAGAGTAAATTTAGAAATATAAAATATTTTCACTATCTAAACTGTCTAAGCTGTCTAATCTAATCTAACCTTCTAGTTACGTTTGAATGTCACTTTGTTGACAACACTTTTTCTTTGATTTTTAAGAGAAACGTAGCAGCATACAAAGCTGCCTTGTTTGAGTCATAAAGTTTTTTCGAAATTTCCCAAGATGGTTTTTATCTTCGGTAAAAAGTTTCGTTCGTCATATCTCGCAAAATATTAGACGTATTCAAAAACGTTTTTTGACTAGAACTGTTTATTTAATGGATATTTATATTCTGAGAAAGTCTCAACTTCGAAGTTTTGCTCCGTTCTAACGTGAACGATGAATTTATTATGTCTTTATGAGCCCTTGGCGCTCGGGTTATCGACTAACACGATTAACATTGGTTGTTTGTTTATTTATAATGATATGACCCACATATGCTATCACTCATCCCTGAAATATCAACTTTCAGTCTGAACTTGGAACTTGAACTTCGACGATCTTCTTTCGCCACTACATGTACGTCCATGGACAGGGACGATATCCATTTGGTCCGCATAGCCGTCTCTCAACGTTCTATCGGGGGATTTAAAAGAACTGTGCACTTGTCAATAAGCGAAGACTAATGCCGGTGTTGTTGACTGTAGTCGACAACACCAGCATTAGGGTAAAAATGTACTTTTTTTTTTTAATTTGTTTTTTAAAATACTTGTAATGATATGACCGACATCTGCTATCACTCATCCTTGATCTATCAAGTTTCTGGCGACCAACTAGTCTGAACTTGGAACTTCGGCGATCTTCTTTCTCCACTTCGTCCATGGACAGGGACGATATCCTGTTGGTCTATATAGTGTCTCACCGCTCTATCGGGGGATTTAAAAGAATGTGGTGTTGTTGACTGCAGTCGAGCGTTATAAGGGCGACCTTTCCCATAGTTATCGAGTAAAAAATGTACTATTTATTTTTTGTTATTTGTTTCTTTGTATTAACTGATATGATCCACACCTGTTTTCACTCATCCTTGATCTAACAAGTTTCTGGCGATTCTTGTAAAAAATGAAAACAGGACACGTCTTGGTTCAGTTCATCAATTTACTTGCAAACAGTCCGGTTACAAGCTTACAGTTGGAAACTTAAATGAACCAATAAAAATTTAGATTTTTGTTGCCACAAACCAGTCACAAATGAGAAGAACAAATATCCTCCCAAAGCAGAAATAGAAACTAAAAGAAGAATTTCTTGTCACCGGGTTCTTTCTTTAGACAAGCCTAACTTACCCTGGGTGCCAGAGGTACGGCTCGCACGCTCGTTTGCCGGTTTCGCCGGCCCCTGTTCAACTTCAAGTGAATATTTCGATCGGAACAACGAGTATAACTCTGGTCTCCAGGGTAAGCCTAACTTAACTTTTAGTCGATTTCTTTGTTACTCTTTAGTCTTTGTAAATGTCTTTTCGTATTCAAAAATGAAGGTTTTGTGTCACGTATTTGCGGCATTTCCACTGGATAGATAAAGTGATTAAAAGCCATGTTGTATAGAGACGTGCCTAAAGAACTGATGCTGTTGAAAAGAGAGATAGGCTACTACACTTTTTTTTTATTAAGAACCAGTAAAATTTTGCCCATCCTCAATGTTCTTATTTTGAGGGCCTATTTCAGCCTCAAATGTTCTTATTTTGTTCTTATTTGCAGCAGTTGCCATA
>JAOBRG010255538.1:0-31683 GCA_027574985.1 Umimayanthus nakama | reverse complement strand
AAAAACAGAAAAATCATACAGCATCATTTTGTTGTCTCTGGCAGCACTACACTTGCCACTGGAAACTGCTAGTTTTAAAAACGAAATGCTTTTTATTAATTGCTTGGTAATCTAAGGAAGCTACTTATTACAGACATTGTATAGAATGTTAGGTGTTTATAAAACAAGGGTTTATAATTTTGCTTAGGAGAAACTAATTTTAAAATAGCAGATAGCGTTTTGTTTCCTGCCGTCAAAGTGATCCATCCATTAGCTGAACATTGATGCTAGTCCATTGTCCCAAACTTCATTTTCCATTTTTGTTTCCGATTGTTCTGTTCGGATTGCGTGAGAAATATTTCCAACCTAGCGAGAGGAAAGAACCTTGGGAAAAGGATTGGTTAAATTCGTAAAAATAATTGTTTGAATTGTGTATGAGAGTTGTATGCAAATGTCGATTGGTGTCTAGTTCTTCTACGGAGCATAGTCTTTGAAAGTAGCTTTTCACCTTCAATACGTCGGTTGCAGACGATCGAGGGGGTAAGTCGAGAATAACTGGTACAAATTTGTTGTGTAAGGCTTGGAGTTCAGACATCAAGGTGGAAATGCTCCGACCCCTCCAAGGCACCACAGTTAAAAACGGTAAATTAAAACTACTGAATAATGTTACTTGAATTCTAGAGATAAATACGACTTAATAATGTGCGTTAATAAACCTAGTTTCTCGTTGATCTTTAGCGCATATACTCTACGCGAATTCCCAATTGAAGTTCTTATTTTATTACAACGAGGTACTCAAAGGAAGAAACAGTGTCCAGTACATGTTACTTTTGACCACTTTACTTACGGTATCTAAACTACTTAACTTACTGTCCAACTTTGTGAAACAAGTTAATATTTGTTAACTTAGAATGAAGCTCTCAGTTCCCTCTGATAATTACTCAGGCCTTGGCACGTAAAAGATTTGTAGAAATCCTGACTAATGACTCATTTAAGGCCAGTATACATTCCTGGCTACACTTCCATTTCATATTGAAATTTCTATAAATGCTACCATTATTGCCGCGCCCTTATCTCCTATCAATATATATTTTGGTCACTATTAATCCGGTGTCGCCTATGACACGATCTGTTCTTCCTCTTTTGAGCATGACCCAAAGCCCAGTACACTCCTGTCTCTACAACACATTTCACGCAAAGCGTGCCGGTATTGCGGTCGGGTAAGTACGTAAGTAAACGGATCAAGGACGAAGTTCAACAGAGCGAGACGCGAGGCCAGCACATCCGCGTCTTCACTCAACCACACACCGGCCAAGTTACATATGGTACGAACCTGAAAACAAAATACAGGCATTACAGAAACAATAATTACACACATTTTTTTTTGAAAATAAATGGAGACACAAATGTGCTTAATGTTTTGTCCTTCAGCACGTTTAGGAGTTTCAAACACTCTCTTTCTGTTGAAGTTTAAGAAAGAATTCATTTTTTTGTGTCCACTGTAAATCATCATTTTTGTACCAGCTCGAACATAAGCAAGTATTAATCAAATACCACCGTATTTTTTGCGAAAAATGTACGAAAACCGAAAGAAAAGACCGTTGTTTACGATTTTTTTATATTTAAGCAAAGCACCTGACAAAAGCTACTTTATGTATCAAGTATTTCAGTAGTCATTGCAACAATAAAAGTAAAAAAATTTTGAAAAAATTAATATTAGGAAACTTGCAACCAACCTCCCACCTTCTAATTTTTTCACGGCAATAATTTTTGAAATATGTTTTTCAAAGGAAGGGTAAATCGACCGAATGGTAATCTTATCAAAAGAGAAAAACAGCAACGAGGGAAAAATCCGAAGATGAAAGAGAAGGCTAAAATTATAACAATAAAAACACTCATCGTATGGGAATATCATATTTATTAATTGGTCCTTTTTAACAAAGATAAGAGAATTATAACTACTATATCACTAAAGCTAGTATTTCAGCTGAAAGTTTATAATGAACCATATGACAACTAATTTGAGGTAGTTAACAAGATGAATGTTTTCTGTAAAAATGAAATGTACGATACTCAATGCTCCCGCAGGATGTGGGAAGTATGTACGTGTAGACTTAAAGGTTTGATTTAGCGGGTGTTATGAACTGCTGACAAAGTAAAAACTAACATAGTTAAGTAGGAAATAGCGGTTAGTCGTAGATGTTACAACAAGAGACTGCCATGGTATAGCCTGTACTCGGGTATTGGACGTTGTTGCAAAGCTTTCTCGGAGCGAGGATCTGTAATGCACTTCCTAGTGATGCTATTAAATATTTGCAGGCTGTTTTAATACTTTTAGCGAGTGCAACCGTATATTATTACAGTAATCCTGAAAGCACAGCAACCACAAATTTTGCTGCAGCTTATAAGTTCTGTCAGCTTCAAAACAACGACATTTTTACCTCGTGGTATTAGGCTTTGTAGCCGAATTTAGGCTTTGTAAAGTTCAGAAAAATTGGAAAACAAAAAATTAAAGTAACAATGACAAAAACAGCGGCGGAACCTTGACCCGGGCTTGCTGCGGCCCCTACTATAGTAAAAACACGTAAGCAAAACTGTGATTTCGATTTGAAGTTACTTACATCGCTCGTCTTTTGACTGACGCCTCGCTAACATGCCCGGCGGACAACTACTATCTGGAAACATCGGCTAGATTTAAAAAAGATTATCCGACGCAATAATTTATTTCAATAGCAGTATAGGACCAGTAGCAGATGTAGGGAGTTGAAAGTTTGTTTTGTCAATACAACAACCTTAACAAATGAGTGCAATAAAAACAATGACAATTGTTTAAATTCGATATATAAACCTGATGATCGTACATGTATGTATACGAACGATCGAAAATGTTTGTAACCGTTTTTATATAGCACAGATTTTATCTTTTAAGAAGTAAAACTTTTTTGTGATTGTATTAGTGATACACGGTTATACAAACGAAACCCGTTTTACTTGAGTTTGACTACAGCATGTTTGTATAGTTTGATGTTCCCTTTTCCTGTCTTTTTGTGATGTGATTTTTTATCTTTTTATTTTTTTTATTTAACCTTTGTTTTTTATCATTTGAAAAAAGTGTAGACATATAAAATATTTTAGTTTCGGAACACAACGACAATCTTTTCACCAAAATTAATGACAATTTGGTCAACTGCCGATATAAATGCATTTCAGTTTTAAATGACATAATAGTTGTCAAGGAGTCTACAAATAATAACTAAAATAAGAATAAGAACTGATCGGTTTGATTTAAAGTAAGCTTCATAAAATGAAGTGATGAAATAAAGTTGATCGATTGATTGATACTCACCATGAAAGGAATCCAACAGATGAAAAAGATGGCAGAAATAACAACCATCATTTTTCCAAACTGCCACTCAAGCGATTTTCTGCTGGAGGTGTTGTCTTCATCAGAGTTAACGGCGGAAAACGTTCTTCTTTTCTTTGTGCTTTGACAAAGTTTAACGATAACGTTAACATTACAAAACACAAGTGTCACAATCAGGACACCACTGTAGGCTAAGATGACATAGGAGTACACAACATCTTCCAGGTCTCTTGTAAACCATTCAAACGTGCAGAATGTCCCACTAAGGTTTTTGGCAAAACCACCAATTCCTCCGACAGGCAGTAAGGATAAAGCTGCAGTACTTGTAACAACAGCAACGATGGTCCTTTTTGCTAATGAAGCTGAAATTCTAGCACGATAGCGGAACGGTGAAGCGACCAAAATATACCGCTCGAAGGCCATCGCTACAGTAATTCCACCAGAAGCCAAACTGCAGAACAAAGCAAGAAATCCTTGAAACAAACACAACCTCTCTCCTCCGACCCATCCACCAGCGGCATAACAGACTAAACTAGGAACTGAAATGCCCAGCACGGCAAATAGGTCGATGCATGTCAACCCGAATACGAAAACGTTTGGGCTCAACTGTTGCTCTCTGAGATTAAGGATGCGAATGGTGATAATCAAAGCAAATGAATTCGCAACAACGCCTGGTAAAGCGATGGACGCTAATATAACACCTTGAATTGGATCAGGCGTTCTGTCTTCAATCCGAGTTGTAAAGTTTGCTGTGATGTTCTTTTCCATATTGGACACAATAGCTTATTACTATTTGTCATTGAAGGTTTTTTTCTTTTCTGACAACCTTGCTTTTTCAATTGCGCTAATGCATAAAGCTTGACCTCTCCTTGTCTTACCCTACAGACACTATATTAAGATTTGCGTTGACATGTTATGGCTATAAGTCAGGGGTCAGGTTTGTTTCCGCCCCCCAAAGCACCTTTCAAGCAAAATACCATATGCTTTCTTGAACAAAAAGCCTTAAGTTTAATTCCAAAATGTGTGAGTGTCTCTAAGACTTTTCGAAGAATATCATGCGTATTTGTAGCAACGTATATTAAGATATTGATAGTATACACAAGCTGCTTGAGATTGTTTGCCAATTTATCAAATCCATGTGTCATTTTATTAGATTTTCGAGAATCAATGTGAAGATGTGTTTCCTCTTAACATTAATACTTTATATCAACGCAAGTTTCAGTTATTTTTTCAGCGACGGAAGTCTGTACGTACAAGGATAGAGAATGAGCGATATCAACTGCAACTCGCTGATTCTGGCAATTGTGAAATGTGAGTTGGATGTTTTGCTTTTATTCATCAAACCGGCCGGTAAAATAAAAAATGATTTCAAGTGCACATAATTTGGTATCATTAAAAGGTCCTGAACAAGTTCAAACACAATATTTTTGTCGCATCGAAATGAACTCAATTAACTTCTGTCGCATCGAAGACAATTTACACTGTCTGAAAATTTCGACTGAGGTTGTCGAATTTGATGCCCCTGTCGGATGTATTTCGGCTTCACAATTTAGTGGTCTGAAACACTAAATTTCAGTCGCATTCAACTGCTCAATTCAATTGGACGTGGCAGAAATCCACTGTTTGAAGTAGGCCCCTGAAAATGATGTCAAAAGATACCACTTAAAGTAACTGACAGGTCTAAACTTATCTCCAGTATGTGTCTAATTTGTTTATAATTAGATACTACAGTCCCAGCTGCTTTCCCTCTCATTGGCCGACATTGGTCATTTTTCAAACCACATCGATAATAAGAAATTTTCCGATGTAGTCAATGCAAACTTTGACCTAACCTGCGGCTTTGAGCGGCCCTTTGTGAGCGTACGAGCAATCGGCTCAAACAGTATTGTTTGCAACTGTTTATGGTTAAGCTATTTCAGGCTTTAAACCATGTTTTCTACTAAGTTCAAGAGAACTTGCAGCATGTTTGCCGAAAATACCGAATTTTTGATAAATTCGAAAAGGCGCCAAGGTTGAAACGACTGTTACCATAAGCAACAGTTCTTAAACAAAATGAATGTTTTTTACCGTTTTAGGAGAGAACAGTTCAGTTGAGACTTTTGTAGACAGTGCGTATAATCTCCAAACTCTTGATTGCACTTTGTCTTGAGCTTCCGAATGGTATGGAAAAGAGCAAGTTTTTTTCTTTTTTTTCTTTTTAATTTTTAGTCGTACAAGGTTTTTTTTACGGGCGACACTGATCTATTCGACTTCCCCCCTTCCCACCATCATCCCCTCCCACCCATCCACAGAAACAAACAGTTTCAGGCCAGCTATATACACTCACCTATACAAATTGAAAGCGTCGGTGGTTATTCAGTGCATTCGGGACATCGCATGCCCAGGAAAGACTTACAGTTGAAACGGAAGCAGATTTCGTGGAGGGCATATATAACTAGAGGCGTGTAAGCAATTATGTCCCGTCAGTGTAACCTCGTACCAGGTTGCCGTCAGTGGCTATGAAAGATTATTTCAATTTTTTTAACGTACCCATATAGAAAGTGCGTGGATATTTGCAAACAAAATGCCAACAAAATAAACCACAGGTATATGCCGGTGTGCATAATCGCAATGAAAATTAACTGCAAAACTTTTAACCTGAGTAGAACTTCCGCTTCCTGTTCCGCTCGCTTCAAGGGTTAGATATTTTAAGAAACAGTAAGCAGTTCCGTTGAATAAATTTGTGTTGACAGCTGCTTTATTTTATGACATTCCAAGCAAAATATACAAGTACGGGAAAAATTGCACGCAGTGACCTCCTTCGCAAGCCACGACAACTCTCTCATTCTGCGTTTTAGCAACGTTCAGTGGCTTTTTTGCCGTCTTAAAATCACTAACCATGTTTCCAAACTCGTCAAAAACCAGTACATTGTTTTCTGCACTATCACATACTAATACATAGTTACTTTCAGAATCTAAACTTAATCCAGTTGGATGAGTCAACAATTTGTTTCCAAATCGCCGAAAAAGACGTCCTCTGTCGTCAAAAACTTTAACACTTTTCTCTCCAGAGTCCGATACGAAGAATTGTTCTTTGTAGTATATCGCCTTTTCAGGTGAGCTAAGCTGCTTTTGTCCAAACTCAAAGTCAAGTTCATAGCGAGAGTTAAAAACTAACACAGTTGAAGAAACCGACAGAGGTTTTCCTTTCGATGTGACGATGAAACGACCAGATGTGTGAGATGAAATGCTGTTGAACGAGTGAGATAAAAACTCTTCACTCTTTGAGCTACTGTTAAAAAGCTGGTTGTGATGAAAACACGTTAAGAAACTCCTCCGTCCGTCGGCTATTATAATATCGTTAGTCACGCAGCAAAAAGCAAGATCCATTGGAGAACCTTCAACTGCAAAAGCGAGTCGGCATTTTTTCTCATTCAACAAGTAAACATGCTTGTTCGCTTTGTCAAGAACAGCTGTTTCGTTGCTAAATGGTGAGACAACCACAGCCACAGGCAGAAAACAGCCCAGCTTGGCGTTTTCTTGATGAACGGTTAGAAGCGCTTGACAAAGCTGGTCCTTGTTTACCAGCGTATTTTCCTGTTTTGATATTTGCAATGGCAACGGGTTTGCGCATGGGCAGAGGACAACTGATCCAAGACTGTCGTCATGTTTTAGAGCAATCTCCGTGTTTTTGTTACACTTAAAAGTTAGCGTCACAACCCGGTTGTCTTCTTGTGCTCTCCGTTGACTTGTCTTGGTACATTTTTGATTGAAATATTGCAATTTATGAATTATATCCTCGTGTTCTTCAAAAATGACTGCAAGATCAGTTTTTGTGCTCATCACTTCTTCCGCTTTGGCTTTCAAGGTTGTTAGTTCGTTTTCAAAACTTTTTAGCTCATTTGCATTTGACTCGTTTCGCTTGTTTCGATAGACTTCAGTAGCATTGTTGACCTCGTGAAGAAGAACCCCTTCATGTTCTCGGATTAAGTTCACTAAAGCATTGGCCTGCTCGTGAATTTCTCGTTTGATTTCTTCTCCTTGACTTGCTATGCGTTCCAATGTCTCGCTGCATCCTTTTCGTAAATCAACCTCAAACAAATCAAGCTGTGCTGTGCTTTCTTCTACAGCTTGCTTGACGCCGTTCCTTTCGTGCCATCCCGGTTCATCCTTGATTCTCTGAACCAGCTGAATATTTGTTGATAATTCAGAAACTCTCGTTTTTGATTTGATGCTTGTAGCTCGACGACAAACCGGACACTTTATCGCTCTGAAACTCGACTTAACAAGACCCAGAAGGCATTTCTTACAGACATTATGTTGACAGGTTGGAATGATCTTTGGTTCTTGTAGCTCGTGGTTGCAAACGGGGCAGATGAAGGCATTCTCGACGTAAAATTCAGTACTGGAAAATTGCTTGAAAGTTCGAGTTCTTGCGTGGTTCAATTCGTGTGTTTTATGTCTAGATTTCAAAGCTCCCATGGTGTTGAGAAGTCGACTGTGACTCGTCAACAATGCCACGGGAGCTTCCTTGTGCCCAGACTCAATAACGCCAGTATAAATAATTACATACACGATCAAGTACCTGTTGTTGGTGTGTGCTATCCACGTGCTAATGTGACACGCAAGCATATAAAGTAACCAGGCTGCTAGTCACACAACACTGCAAGATAGATTTTAATACTCAAAAAAACCGGTGAGAGGGGAATTCACGATAATTGGGACGCGGAAATTTTGTGTAGCGAACGATGGCAGACCACGAGTGGGGGTCACATCTGGAAGTTCTGACTCTGTAGATTGATTCCAGCACCTACTAAAGCGATTTGGGCAATTTGTTTCTTCTAAAGGTGCCAACAGGCGCTGTACTTTGCAGATAGGTCTGGGTGCCTAGACACTTAGATAAAACCATACAGGCCTCCATACTTCCATTTAACTTGCGCTTGGTTTACTCACAGGCAGACAAATCTAACAGTGCGAGTTGTCATGAAATTTACACACTTATTTATTGTGATTTGCATCGAAGAGTCCTAGAAATATAAGTGTGTAAATTTCATGACAACTCGCACTGTTAGATTTGTCTGCCTGTGGTTTACTCATAACCCAAGTCGGGCTAGAATAAGGAAACATTTGGTTCACCAAACTTGCTCTAATCTGAACCTGTGATCGTGAAGGGTTGAATAAAATCATTGCCAACCAACGCCATACTTTGGATTTGGCTTTTTCTGGAGTTGTGAACTGTTTTATTTAAAAATACTTTGTTATTAAAAACTACAACGACAATATGTGTGGCTTTTTGGTGCTGTTCTGTTTTAGGTAAAAACAAAGCATTTCTAATTAAGCTAACTAACTAAGCTAACTATGAAATGCATTAGAGTGCTAGTGTATTGGTTGCAGAAAGTTGAGCAAGTTATTGGCTGACAATATTATCGGACCATTGATGCTTTGTTTTTTGAAGACTTTCTTACAAGTTTATTACGAAACAAAGTTAGATAAATTTTTCCTGTTTCAAAGCCTAGTTTCGTCAGTTATTATATGGAAGCACTTTTCAGCGATCGGGCGATCGTCAGTGACTATATAGTAACATTTTTCAGCGATCGGGCGATCGTCAGTGACTATATGGTAACATTTTTCAGCGATCGGGCGATTGTCGGCTGGCGATCGTGAGCAATTTTACGATTCAGTGAGCAATGTTACGATTAAGTGATCCAGCGAAGCGGCGATCGTACGCCTTGCAATCTCATTGTGGAACCGGTTTTATCTGCGAAATGTTCAAAAAATCAAAAAAAGAAGCGGAAGAAGATAGAAGTTGCTTTATTTACCAATGAACTGGCACCATCTAGTCCAGCCAGGTTTAAATCGATGTCTCGACCAGAGTTTAGACTGCGAATAGTCTCCTCTTTTCCTCTAGGAGATCGTCGACAGAGCGCGCGTAATGTTGGGCGAGGACAACATTTCGCGCGCTCTCTCGACAATCTCCTGGAGGAAAAGAGGAGACTACTCGCAGTCTAGCCATAATTACAAAAAGTAAGTTTTCTTTTCATACTTGCCATTGGCGTAAAATTTCCTAATATCATTGAAACTAAGTAGAAAGAAAGCGGAACATGAAATGCGAAACCTGTGAAGAACAAGTTCTTTTGCTAACTTATCTATTTTTTAACTAAAGGTAAAAAGTCAGGCACCATTGCATATATTGCTACATGGGAATGGAAGGGGGCCTTGAAGGGGTGGTGGAGAGATTTGGATTGGTGGTTACAGAGTAAAAGCTGCGATTAGCACGCAACACACTTAATGTTAAGAATAATGATCTAATACGACTTATACTGATTGAAGCAGAAAACTATTTTAAGTCTGCTAGTTGCATCGTCACTTGCCTTTTATATGTCGGATCAACTGATGAATTTTGACCGCAAATACCGTTTTTGTTGAACTAGGAGACAGTTTTATTCATTAGGTACGCTCTGTACCAGCAGATAACATGTACGCATTTGGGACCTTTATTATTGCCATACACACTTTTCTCTTTATAAGAACAAACTTTATAAAAACACCCAGGCTGAGTGGGGCTGAAATTTTGAGCAAATTTATTGTATAGGCAAAATTATGAGCAACCCCAGGCTCACCCAAAATTTACTGGTTCTTATATGAAAAAAAGCATGTAGCTGCTTTTGTCTCACAATACCTTTTTATTACCTCCATCCCTTTTCAAAACGGTTTTGTTCTACACTGCAGTGATAACCTGGTTCTTCTGAGCCTGTAGGAACATAATTTAATCATTGAAACTATTTATAAGAACCCAAATGGCCAATTAATTTTTTCTTGTTTAGCCGTGTTCATTCTACTACGCACAAATAAACCAAGACAGTTTTAGCATTATCATATCCTTGGGATTTGCCAGTTAATAGCAATAAAGTGCAAGGTAAAGCTTTATACTCAAGGGCAAAGGGAGCTTGTTTATTCCTTCATTCAAGTTCCTGCAGGACATTCTAAGCCGATCTCTTGTAACAGAGCGACAGAGGTGTTTCAGGTCTCGCACTTGATTAGAAGCACTTAGGAGCCACTTTAAGGTTGGTTCTGCAATTGATACAAACAGGTGTATCCCTCGCGACACATTTCCAAGGCTGATCTTTGCCTCAGCCTCGAAAAACAATTTTATCAACAGCCATCTTTCGTTTTCGGCTGCAATAACGATTGGTGTTTTACCAAATATGGTCTCAAGTTTCGGACATGCGCCGTATGATAACAGCAAACAAAGACATTCAGCATCCTGAACCACGTGTAATGGCGCACGCCCATTGCGATCGTAAAGGTTTGGGTTTGCCCTATGGCGTAGTAGTATTTCAGTTGCAATAATCCTTTCCTCTTTTGTGCGTCCGTACTGTGCATAGGTCAGTGGTGTTGCTCCCCACTTGCTGGCAAGATCAACACTGGCTCCTCTTTCGCATAGTACCCTCATTACATCATGCCGTCCACTTAGCGTTGCCATTGACAACGGTGTCTTCCCGATACAATCTTGAACATCAATCTTTGCACCATAATCAAGAAGTATTTCAACACAAGTTGCAGAGCGAGCGAAATGCAATGGAGTGTAACAGGCAACGGGACAGTAATTGGAAAAACATGTCCCGGATAATATGTCGTCGGATTTGCAACTCCATATTGATTCTAACTGATTGACATTCGCGCCACGCGCGCACAGCCATGACACTGCATCGAGGTTATCGTTTTCTACCGCTGCTCGTAAGGGTGTGGCTAGATAACCAGGAAAACTGAACTGCAGTCGTGCGGGAGTGTTCACATCCAAAACTGTAGAAAGACATATAAAAAAGATTTAGTAACACACAAATCGTTTATATGAAACAAATGCACCACTATAACGAATTTGATTATTAATAATTCTTATAGTTAAAAATTTGTTTTTTAAAGGAAAAAGCATATATACTTTGTCACCGTTCTATCTCCACAGTTTAAGAAATTAAAGCTTGCGTTCTGACTGGTTAAAGTTTTTAAAAGTAGTATATAAATCTATAATAAATTTAAATAATATATAAATCGTTGATATTAAACAAGTCTAGCGTTACTGATAGCGATTTTGGTTATTAATGTTTTTTATAGTTAAAAACTTGTTTCTAAAAGGAAAAAGCGTACTTTGTTACAATTCAGACCCCACAGTTCAATAAGCTAAAACTTACGTTCTTATTGGTCTGTCTTACGAAAGAAACCTTATAATGACTTTGGAGCAGAGAAATCATGTTTAACGACCGGACATGACATGCAGAATCGTGATTAGTGTCAGACAGAGAGACTGAACTACACCCCCCCCCCCCTTACCCCCTTTATTCTGAGTCTGGCTACAGCTCTGATATTTCCTACTGCCGCCACATTATTAACCAAAGCTACAGATATCAGGGGAAGCAATTGGTACGCCAAATATTTGAAGTGCTCACAAATCCTGTCCCCGGCTAAGAGTGCTCGCGCACGAACTTTTGGTAGTGCTTACAGTCTTCGGATTGAGTGCTCAAATTTAAAATGCTTACATTTTGCACCTCAGTAAAAGTGCCTCCACTTGCTAAACCGCTTGCTAAAAAAAAATGGCCGTGCTCGCACGCTTGTCAGTACTCTCATATACCATTCGGTTCGAGCTCTGATGATTTTGAATTGTTTGGTAAAGAACATGAAGATTTTTTTTTTTTCCTTTTTAAAACAAGATAGTTTTTCTCTTGTCACGGCTTAGTTGTTTTGAAAATTCAATGAAGACCTAGTTTGTTAGCACCAAGCCAGGATTTTCAAAACAAGTTTTGCCCTCGGCTAATTTTAACATAAATATGCTTTGTTGTTTAGCCGCTATCCCAGCCAGCAGAAAGAAAAATATTAACTCAAAAAAATTAAAAACAATGTTATACATGCGCAGCACTGCAAGCATGTTGCACTGGCGATCATTAGCCGAAAAACAAAGTATTCCAAAGTTTTGTGCGGTATATCCAAAATAAAGTTCTTCGCTTTTCCTTTGCCTTGGACACTTTTCAGTCTCGTTGTCTTAAAAACGAAAAGGTTCTTGGATAAAGAAGTGTGTTATACACGGCTTCGGTTCTCGAATATTCTGGCCGGACTACAAATTAAGTAGAAAAACTGCGTTAAAATGCGGCACGAAACAGCAAAACAGATCAATCAAATATTTCCAAATGGATAAAGACCAACGTTTTTAAACTCAGTGGATAAAAACATTAAAAAAGAACTCGTCTAAACTTAATAAAAATGAGAAGAAACACAGTGTCACTGCACAAATGAATACAAAGAAGAAAACGTTCGGCCTCCAATTCAATATAAACTGATTGCAGCTGCAATATACTTGCAGAAAAAGCTAGTTAGTTAATTGCAAATTCATAGATAAAACTCTCAAAACCAAATCTAAAATATACTAATCTTTCATTTCTTTAATTGAGTTAATTGCAAATGGAACACAAATCTTAAATTTTAGTTCATTCAGTAGTCTCAAAACAATATCCTTTAATCTTTATGCATTTTTCAGAGCGACTGTTAGGTGTCAAAGCACAGATGTTGAGAGTTAAAATAACTCTGAATTTCTACAATCTTGATGAGTATGAAAAAATTTTGTATCAAAAAAACTACCAAAAAGGCGCCAATGAAATAAAGGGTGAAAAACTTTGTCTATCATTATTAGTTTGCAAGTGTAAATCTCGGAAACTCGAGCAATGAACAGACCGAGTAAGAAGTACGTTGACGAAGTACAATCAAGTAAATGTCACTTTTTGCGAGTTAGCATGAGTAAAAGTGACTAAGTACATTGTCGTTTCATTTTGCTCTTCTGAAGCGTCATTTATTAACTTGTCCTTTAAAGTTAAATGAAACCCAATATTTAAAGCTATCAACTGGTTTGTACATTTTTTCTTCTCTTACCACACACTATTTTCTGTTTAAAAACATATTTGAAATGGAAAACTGAGTTTGGGATTTGACATTTTAAGAACAACGGTCATAAGCTACTACTTTAGGCTTAAGACCTCAGTCGGATTCACAAAAAAAGAAACACTACAATACTTCAAATGGAACAGTCATTTTTTAAAATAAAAATATAGATATATGATAGAAACAAATTGAGGCGGAAAAACAAACAAGGACACCGATTCTTAGGCTATCTTGACTGCAGGTTCTTTTTAATAAAGTTTTTACTTGATAGTCAGCTAAACGCGGATCGTTGTATAATTTGTATAGCAAAATACAAAACAAAGGGCAATTTTAAACGGCTTCTCGGGGTTAACGATTGTATTCAGTGCTTTCGAGATTGAGTCGTCAAGTTATCGTAATATTCTGTTTCTGGTATAGTTAAACCAAATTGCTTTTACCGATAACTGCCATGCGCGTTATATCACTGAATCACCGTACTGTTTCTTAAACTATAGAGGGAAATATCAAGACTAGAAACTTACGCACCGTGTTCCGACAAAAACTCGAGGCAACGCAATGATCCGACATACGAAGCGTGAAGGAATAAATCTTCTAGGTCTTCTGTTGTGAACTTGTTTTTTCCACCTTTCGTTTCTTGGGTGAGTCTTTGGGGAAGTACTTCCTTCAAAAATTGTACATCATCTTTCGAGAGTGCGTCTACCAAATCGTCCATCACCATGATTTCTTTGTGCTACACACAACTTGCAACCGGTTCAAGTGTTTATATCTGCCTGCATGTGTTTCTGTCACTGTTGATTATTTAAAATTCTGCTTTTTAAGTGTTTCCAGCAAATAGAAAATTCTTACACTTTGTTTTAACCAACCAATGAAAACCGGACAATCATTGATCTGTTCTCACTGGCTCACAAAGCAACGGTTTCCTAGAAGAAGACCAGCGATGAAAGCCATGCAGACTTCCCATCGCAAATAATCCTTCCCTGAAACATCACCTGTGGAGAAGCACGCTACAATAGGACAAAGGACGCTTAGAGAGGAAGTCTTTGCTTTTGTATTTTCTATTACAACAATAAATGACAAGTACTGATCATGTTTAGCGTCGATACAGGTGAGTTTCGTTTTTGGCCATTGTTTGATTTCTGAGTTCGCAAACACGCGCTTATCCCATTGTCTGATGAAATTGAAATTAGCCACGTTTTGACCCCAAGTAACTAAACATTTGTCAACGATGGTTATGCTAATAATCTCGACAATCAGCTGGTCGAATTCATCAATTGAACCACAAGTAACCGCAAGTGTTCTTTAATTCACAACTCGTCCGTTAATCTTAATTTAAGAGCTTGCTACTTGCAGAAATGAATCGTGTTTCTTTTAATTAATTGACAGAACGTCTATTTTTAGCTGAGTTTTTTTAGTCATACTAAAAAGTCCTTAACTATCGGTTGTATTCTCATTAAATTTTTCTTCATTTTGAAGATGTCGACACAACATTCATCGTGTAGTTATTCATTTATTGTGTTGCGGCAATATGAGCCAAACTGCCTTTGCATACATACATATATCTGAGCTTCTGTTTCTCTTGAGTTTTTTTTCCACATGATTATCCAGATGTAAGTTGCAGTCTGTGAATAAGACTTGAAGTGGCTGTACATAAATGAATACAAACCTTTTCTTTTATAAGAACAAACTTTATAAGAACACCCAGGCTGAGATTTGCCCAAAAATTAAGAACAAGCTAAGAACAATCACCAGGTTGAAATTTTGATCAAAAAAATTTTAAAAAGTTTATTTAATTCTTGTACACAGAATAAGATGTACATGAATAAAAGATCTGTTAGAATTAGCTGGGTCATCGAGCGCTAGAAGAGTGATTAAAGCAAGCTCGTAATGTTCACGGACAATGTGTAGACAGTGCCAAACTTTTTCGCATCAGTACAGCAGGGTGAAATAATGGAAAACATGTACTACTGTATTTCTTAGCATTGTTGTATTGTTCCGAGTTGACTTACCAGAAATTAAGAACAATTTAAGAACAACTTGAGGCTGAAATCGCCAAAAAAATTTAGAACAGCCCAGGCTGTGTGCCGAAAATTACTGGTTCTTAAAAAAAACGTGTAGATCTTTGGCTTTGTTCTGTACGCTGTTTGAACACTGATGCAACCAGACGTGTTTGCTTAGAAAAGTGCGAGAACTGATTTAACTACGTGACTGCGAGCTGAGAGACCTCTCACATCGCCATGAAACGCGAAACGAAAAATAGTCTAAGTTTATTCATTTATCAATTTTTTATTTCTTATTTACTTATTTATTTACTTATTTATTTTTCCACTGTTTATCTGTTTATGTGTTTGTTTGTTTGTTTCTTTAATTAATTAAGTTTTTCCTCATAGTTCATACGTTTATCATTCAACTACATTATTTTAAAGAAGATCTTTACTTGCACACTTTATTCTATAACGCAGCTTAAACCTTATAAAAATTTATTTTAGGCTAGCTGTATTTTAACATAATCGTTAGTGCGAGACGAAAGCTGAGTAAGCTCTCTAAGCGTGTCCAACTTGAGACAGCTACATTTTCGGTTTTTTGTTATGTTTTATATTAAAAGTATTTTTTACATTGCTTTTCCATTTAGTAGCGTCGTTCAGCAAAAGAAGCATCAAGGGACGCTCGCATCAAGTGTTTGGAGATACAAGCCTAAATCCTGATTTTATTGAAAATCAGTATCAAACTAGCCTTCATTAAGTAGGCTTTTACAGAATTTTGGAAGATTTTAGCATATTCCTTTGACAAGCAAAAATATCAGTTAAGTTTAGCAAGCCTTTTGTTAGAGTTTCGAGCGGCATATACAGACAAATTTCCACATGCATCTGGATACATGGACACTGAATTCGCCATTTTAGCCTTGCCAATACATGATAAACCAAGAGGAATTGTGTCGAATATATATTCCTCCTAAAAAATTTGATCTACAAATGTTTGATGATGTACGTCAAAACACCTTGAAGATCTCGTTCACGGATTTCTCACATAACGCCAGAAAGAAAACTACATCAACGGAAAGGAATTTAATAATTGATATGTTTACTGCAAATCAGATCTATCACAAATCTCATGCCAGCCGTTAGAAAAGAAAATTCATGATAACATTTTGAAAGGGCATGAAAAAAGACTAAAAGAGACGGCTCTCGATCGCGGTGAAACCAAAAATCTGAACATCGTAGATGCCGAAGGAACGAAAAGCGATTTGCTTTGAAATGTGGCTTCATGGACAAAACAGTATGTTTTCATATTATATTATTTTTGATTAAGAACTTTTTCAAGGCCAATTTTTTAGTCGAATGAACAATGTTTTTATTTGATATAAAGCCGATCTGTTATTTTTACCCAAACGTGAAATTTGAACGTAACTATGACTGTGAAAAGCATAATAGTTTTAAACATCTGAGCAAATTTCCCGCAGAGCTTATAGTTAAAAAAGCTCAAAACGGCTCTGTTAGACTGAGATAGTTCTAATTGAAGTGCTTGACTTCACCCATCATGCTTTCAAAGGAAGACTCCTACCTGCATGCTATATCCCCAACTGAAGACCCGGGATGAGAGGAAGAGTCTACCAATAAAGAGCCTGGAAAATGACTTCCAGTTTGTAGGGGAAATAATCTCTCAAACTGTTCCCCAAGGAAAAACTCAGTTTGGGTTATATCTCTAAACGTGTAGATAAAATAACCCATGACTTGAAAAGCAGACAAATAGATCTACTCGAGGTAGGTAGTTTCTGCAAATATATTTAATTTAATTTAATTTGTTTTGTTTCATTATGTAATAGCGCAGGCAGTAAGCAGCCATACGAAGTCCTCCTTTAAAACCCGATCCAATGTGCAATATCATTAGGCGAATCAATTTTCTGACGTCCTTGTTTACAGTTCGCTTCGTTAGCATACGTGCTTTAGTTTCTTACTGAACAGCTTAATGATCAACTGTCATTGATGAATATATTAGCATTTTGAAGGATAAGTTCTGTCAGAAAGTTCCAGCCATTAGGCATTATGTTTAAAAATGCATTTTGTGTGATGCATGTTTCAGTTAAAGAACGAATTTTTACAGCAAATGAACAGTATGGCTCAGTAATTGTTTTCAATTTGCCATCCAGCTGTTTTTCTTTTTAAAGGCGATATAATTCCAAAAAAACTACTGAAAGAGTAAAAAGCTGCAAAGTCTTTTGGTAAGTAAATTTGAAAAGTGCTTTTAGCTTCAGGATTCAGTATTTATCGAGCAAGATTATTTCTTTACCGGTATAATAAGTGCGTATGCTAAAGGAGGATTATAAACAATGACGGCAGGAAAAATTTGACAGCAGAACACAATTTCGTTGTAGAAAAAACCAGAACCATGGTGAACTGTTGTCTACTGATAAAAATAAAATATTTACATTTTGGATTTCTGTTTTTATGCAAAAAGTTAACCAAGTCTATTATTGCTTTTTGCAGGTAAAGTGCGTTTTAGCAAGGCGATCAGCTTCACTGTCTGATTGATTTCTTTTAACAAGAAGATTTTGCAATGAAGATTTCTCCCCTACTGTCGTTGAAGGAAAACTTTTGCAGAGCTCTCTACGTCGCGTATACCGCAGAACCCCATGTTCCCTCGGCGTTGTATAAGCCCTTTGAACAAAACCCTTCTTTATATTCAATTCTGTTAGTTTATCTTCCATTTCACCCCTCACGTGAATAAACTGAGAGCCATTCGGAGCATGCGTGGTACTTGTGTTCTCCACAAACACTTCGTGTGTATCGGCCAATCCCGTTGCCTCACATCTGCATACGTCATCACTTTCTTCACAAAACGCCTGCCCATTAAGCATATCGATTTCTCGGTCTCTTGCCTCGTTACATATGATCCGGGTCTCAATATTCAGTATTTTGTTGTTTGGACTCACATCCGCCGGAAACTCAACAATGCAGCCATTCTCTTCATTCTTATCGATGTTGTGCAGAGATGGGTTTGAGAGTTTACTTCCGCTCAAGCCTGTACCGGAAGAGCTGAGTTTCTTTATAGAAAGATATCGCTGCATATTTCCTTTGCAGCAGCGACAGCACAGCATTTCCATCAAGGTGTCCCTGTAGTGCTTGCGAGTCAGCACGTATATAAATGGATCCAGCACGAGATTGAGAAGGAGAAGCCGAGAGGCGTTTAAATCCGCTGACCAGCTGATCCAAATACCAGATATGTTACCAACTATGCGGAACTGCAAGTGGACGATTCAGATTATTAGTGCATGATTTCCATGTGCATATAACCAATTGAAACGTTAAACTGTTTTCACCACCATCATTTTGAGAACTTTGATTACTTCAATTTATTACTACACGCTTTTTTTTTTTATAAGAACAAGCTTTATAAGAACACCCAGGCTGAGATTTGCCCAAAATTTAAGAACAAGCTGAGAACGATCACCAGGCTGAAATTTTGATCAGAAAAATTTTAGAAACTTAGTTATTCCACTACACAAATCGAGGTGTACATGGACACAAAACTTGTCAGAATTTTGTTCGGTCATCGCCATCGGGCGCTGGAAGAGTTATAAGCCAGTTCGTCATGTTTGCGAACGCTGTATGATTGACAGTTTCAAACACATATTTCTTAGTGCCATTTGATATGTATTGTTCCGGGCAACTAATTCACTTTCAAAAAACATAAGAAAATAAGAACATTTTAAGGACAATTTGAGGCTGAAATCGCCGAAAAGTTAAGAACAGCCCAGCCTGAGCCGAAATTTACTGGTTCTTATAAAAAAAGCGTTGACATTTTAAACTGAGCATTTTGTTTCTACTTTCGTTTCATTTGATTTTCTTGTACCATTTTTTACTTTTCTTTTGAATTTATATGCCTAGTTTGGAGCCTAGCCCTGTTACTTGCTTCTGCATCTATTAACTGAAAGAAACCTTTAGAACCGATCCTTTAATTGGCTTAAAGAAGTGCAATTGCTTAGTTGTGGATCCGACAGAATAAGCGAGAGAGCAAACTTAGTTACTTGAACAAAACGACACAATGAAAACAAAACAGTGACCATTTAATTGTGTCAGCACAGAGCGTGGACGCTGGAAAGAGGTTTGATAGTTTTTATAGGAAATACAGTAACGAGAAAGGTATTTCATTAACTTTTCGAGATGTTTGTTGGCCGTTCGAACAAATTTAAGCTGGCTATACAACAAACAGACTTTTTTTCGCGACTTGAAACTCATTCATAAACTTCAACATCGTCCCTTTTGAGTACCAAGAAGAGAAAAAAAATAACTCAAATTTCGTAAGCAGTAAAATTGTGAGGTTTTAAGTTTAAAACTGCAACATTGGCAAAAGTTTTAACAACAAAAGCAACTAGATATGGTGTACGATGTATTTTACTTGGGTGTTCTCTCGTAACACTTCTTTCCTTTATTATTTTTTAAAGAAAAGTACTTCTAACTCTTAAAACCATTGTAGTAACTTTCGCTGAATGCCAACATCAATTTTTTCTTGTATTCAAAAAAAGCGGATTTCAAGTTTTGAATGACATGTACGAATCATCATAAATGGTCCCTTGACGTAGGGAGTGTGGCCTGTAAGTCCGTATACGAATATTTGCAACTACGATTGATCACCTTTTATGTCAGGAGGGAAAACAAGAGATTATATTTGTAGTTTGTTAACTCCTTCTTTGAAGATAACGATCGAGCAACTGAACAGAAAAATGACAAATGTCTTTTGCGATTCCGACATTTTATTTGGGTTTGGATTCTGAAAGTATGCCGCCGTACGCTAGGAACTGAGTTTTGACGCCCACCTCTACCGAGTACGTTGTTACCAATCAAAAATAATAAAAAAGAAAATAATGTATGTCTTTAGAGGAGGCTTCCTTCGCTAAATCTGATTTCCAGGAAAGCCTTCTAATTCTTAAACTTAAGAATCCGAAACAAATAAAGCATAAAAGATGCAAAATTTACATAGTGTACCTTGGCAAATGGGGCTAATTTTGCCTGACTGTTTGAGCCGAATGTGATTGAGTGGTCCTAAATATAATATTTTCGTTTTCCGCGCGTAGCTGGACATCGATCTATATAGTTAGTTGAGTTACTAATTTAGTAAATGATTTCCATTTTGATCAAAGATACGATCTTTTTAATCAACGATAATTGGTTTGCACTTTTCTAGAAGTTTGGGATCATGATATCAAAATACACTCAAGGGCCCTCATCAATCTTGTCATCACGCATGTACTACTAAACTGCTATAGAACTGTTTGATGGTTTTCAAAGTCCTGCTGTGTCATTTATGCGGAGTATTTGAGGAAAACAAGCATCGTGTACATGGACTTTTCCACTTATCTTCCTCTGAGGTTTTTTTTTTTTATCATTCTTGCCTTGGCCCCAATGCTTGGACAGAAAAGACAGCAATCAATTCATACTCATAGCTAGACGAAGATGAAATTAACTGCCAATATCGTGTTATCTAAAGTGCGAATAGTTCTGTAGAAATATGAATCAATTGCTCGGCTCAGGCAATATCACCTGATATTAAATATTGGAACGAGTAACAAACTGATTGGATTTTTTGTCACGTTTTTCACCACCGTTGATTTTTCTTGTAGATCAGGTGCCATACTATAACTTGTATCATTAAAATTTTAAGCTTTGCTTAAATCTGTATTGGTATTGTATCACTATTTTATAATACTATAAAGAAAGTACAAAGTAAAATGATTCTGACATAATATGCGTTGATATTTATCGGAAGCCCTGTTGAGTGTTGTGTTTTTATTGCTTAATAAAGCACTAAAATGGTAGCAATTTTCTTCCTTTTATGGAAAAAGAGTCATCAAACTCTTTGTAAATTTACATTCAGTGAATGGGGAAGCTGCACTCACTACTTATGACACACCAAAGATCATCAATTTATCCAAATAGTGATATAATTTATTTCACCGGTGCAGTTGGTCTTCATGCTTGAATAACAATAAACAGCGGTGTTTAGTACGCTCGTTGAAAAGACTGAAAGGTTTTCTATGAACTGTGTATAAAACAGTTATTACTTGAAAACAATACACAGACCTTTTATCTGAATCCTGCAGACAATGGCAAACTGAGAGTAAATTATTTCACTTTTTATGACTTCAATGACAATCCCTAAATTTGAAATCAATAAAAAACCTGTCCGATTATCTTTAATTCAACACCGAGTTGTCGTAGACGCCTGTACCATTATGTTTTAAAATATACTTAGTAGTTGCCTTTGTTTGTGGTAAGTTGATCGCCTCCTGAATAGGACATGCATCATTGACTCTGACTGGATGAGTTCCACACTGGTTGTCGAAACAACAATCTCAAGCAACTGACAGTCCTTCCCAGTTCTATACCAACCCGGACAATTAACCAACCAGACACCGACTTATCTGGGTTCAGACATAATTCATCGTATTTATATATAGTGTTACTATTATCTTTATTCGTTTAGGCAATAAACAAACATTAACCGTGTGCACTTACCATGAATGGTATCCAGCAGATGAGAAACAACAGTGATATTATCATCATCATACGTGAAAATTGTTGTTGAAGTTTATCACTGGCTGACTTTGTCTCCTTGACTTGGTGGTGGAGTGTACCACTTAACTTTCGTCTGATCTTTCTCCTTTTTAGCAGAAGAAAGATCACGATTATATTGCATAGTACAACTACCACAACCATCAAAATCCCGACAGTAGCGTAAATATACGAGAATGCTTTATCTCCTGCTTCGTGAGCGAACCAATTGATTGTGCAGTAGGTTCCTGTTAAGTTCAATACGAAACTTCCGAATCCCAATACTGGCATGATAGCGAAGATTGAGGAGAAAACCATGATCGCAAAGACAACCTTCGTTGCTGTACCCACATTTACATGAGTACGGTGAAAAAATGGAGCCTTGATCGCTAGAAATCGGTCAATAGACATTGATGTTGCCATGAGTCCAGACCCCATAGAGAAGAGTAAAGTTGTAAAGCCTTGAAAGTTGCAAAGATGGTCACCTCCTTGCCATCCGCCGAATGCGTAACAGATCCAGGTCGGAATACACACAGTTATTATACCAGTCAGATCACAACAGGCTAAACCAATGATGTAGACATTCGGAGATTGCTTCTGAACTTTCAACAATTTTACTGTCACGACGAGGGCAAAAATGTTTCCTATGATACCAGGAGTGGCGATCATTCCCAGAATAATACCTTGGATTGGTTGTATATCTTCATACGGGTATTTTTCTGTCGTGTTCGTGTTTGAGTTCAAATTTGCCGTCATCGCTGCTAAACTGTGCTAGATGCTAGATTTGTATAACAATCACCTTGAGATTCAATTACTTATGATGGCCGTGCATATTAAACGTGATCTGCGTGCAATGAAGGGGATCACTCTCCCTTACGCATTTCTAAATAAAGACCTTGAAAACAATCAAACAACTTGGAAGTCGCTTTTCTTGATCCGACTTATCTAATTGCTACTTGTATAGCGCAACTCTGAATCTTGAGGTGTCTCTAGGAAAATAAAATAGCTGCAGATCTTGATGTTGTTTTTATCAGATGACCTTCCGGTTTTGTAAGACAAGTGAAAGAGAATATGACGTCACTGCCAACACACCCAGATATTGCGCACGTGGGAGCTGTAGCTAGAAAGAGGAACAACATGACAAGAGTAGGAGCAAATATCCACTTTTCCTGTCCAGTTTAATTCCCGGTTTAATCTCAGCTGAGTCTATTTACGTAGATAGTTCTAAGCCTATTTTAAAACTAACAACACTCAGTAGACCTACTTCGCGTACTAGAGGACGTGATGTTGATACTCGACTGGTATAAAACAAGGTTTAATCGTAAAACGTAAAAATTGAGTATTTCTAGCCATTTAAGTGCCGCTGGCCGTTTAAAAAAACGAGTCCAGCCCCCCAGTAATAGTATGACCTTCAGTGGTTGTGTGTGAGGCATTCAATTATGCAAACTGTATCTGATTTCCTTACCAAACGTTTTTTGTGAATGCTTCGCCTGCAAAAACCAGTTCACTAATAGGCGTGCCGTCTGTTGTGTAGCTTGATGAAGCTGGATGCGGAATATGCGGCGAGAATCTTATTTTACGGGTTGTAGGAGGAGGGGGCGTACAGGGGCAGATCAAGAAATTTCACAAAGGGGGGGGGGGGGCATGAAACCAAATTCTTGTAAAGGGGGTGAGGTGGAATTAAACATTTAGTGCCGCTATAATCATTTTCGTATAAATCACTTACAAGTATCCCATCAAAAGGGGGGGGGGGGCGTCCGGCCCGCCCCCTAAATCTGCTCCTGATACAGTAAAGTCGAACTGCGGTGAGCAACTCTCGAAAAAAGGAGTTGATTCGAAGAAGCGAAGGGCGGAGGATTAAAGGAAGGTAAGAAAATTATTTTTCAACCACCCGGCTTGCCTCCAATATATTTTGAGACCCTTTGTTGTTAGGACGTAAGCAGCGTGAGTCTCCTTTATTTTTTCTATTCCGGCCACGGGATTAGATCTAGGAGCACGTTAGTTACCACTATCAGTGATCACATTTTCTGCGGTATATTTAATAATTTGATCGACGAGACCGCAGTGAATATTAGCTAATAAATAAAAGATGAGCGCGGAGCACAAACTTGTTACAATCAGCTAATATTCAGAAGGTCGAGTGGAATAAATGTTTTATCAAATACGGTTTCATTAAATAAAACAACAAATTATTTTTAACAGCCAAATCTTTATTTGAAAATAAACTGTGTCTGAAGAAACCACCAACTATAAAATTAAACTTCGGTTTCCGTTGAATCAAATGTAGTATGACAGCCTCACAACGAAGCGTTTTCCATATATAATCAATCACTAAAATATGAGCTGATAACCGGTGACCACCGAACCAATCAAATTGCTTGAAATCATATAACCATAGGACTGTGTATGATAAATCCCATTACCTAGCGCAGCGTAGGCTAAATCTCTCGTGCGGACTGCTGCTGCACATGTTTATTCGAGTGAAACGACTTCGAAAATGAGTACAACATTCTGCATTATCCAACATGGCCTCGGAGATCGAATAATAAAACAAAACTCTTGCCATTCATTTATAAACTAAGTTAAACTTGAGAATGCTCCTTCGCTTCGCATTTTTATTCAACTACTTGTTGCTTTTATTGATATTTATTTCATTTTTTTGTGCCACAAAAAACAATTATTCAAAATCCTCTCAGTATGAGAAAGGGTTTTGGAACAAATGAAAGTCAAATACTGTATACTCGGTTACCACTACATTCCATATTGTATTCTGTAATACGTTTGAAACTTAAAAGACAATAATTTTTCATTTTGTTACTAAATGGCATGCTATTAGGTGAACGGACTAGCACTGGCAATAAGGCTATTTATTTTTCCTCTGCGGTCACAGTAACAAATACTGAATTATGATTGGTTCTTAGCGTATTCGTGAGCGGGCAAGATTTTCCTATCTCTGACCACGGTCACAGTAACTTGCGCTGCTTCGCCTCTGGTTCACCCCTTGATGTGCTTGTCCGTTGGCGGAAAAAATAAATAAGATATTTACCGGCTTATTGTCGGTCCGTATAGGGAAAAACTGTGACCTCGGCTTGAATATGGTGACCTTGGCCCAGAGGCCTCGGTCAGCACATTCAGACCTCGGTCACAGTTTTTTCCTATACGGACCTCCCAGCCGGTAAATAGCATATATATCCGTACACACAAGGCGGTGCGAGAACACACACACGGACACAATCTTACCGCCGATTTCTTTTTAAAAAACATACCAACAACAAGAGCCTGTCTACCGAACGTAAAAGGAGAAATTGCATCCAAATGTCGGCATGCTAATAGTTTGTACGCAACCAATCAATTACAAATGCTCTTGACCTAAATCGCTCTGTACTTTTGTTCGATGAAATTAGATCTTATGTGTGATTGCCCCGAGTAATAACCCCATTTAACCTCCTTTTACTTTTAATTGATTTTATCATTTTTAAGTTGTATTGGATTTTATCATGACTTGGCATGTGTGTATTTACCTTAACCTTTCGTTTAAGTATAAGTTAATCGGTTAAAATCTTGATAACTCGAGTTTCAAAGTCAGGGTCTACTTCACAGAAAGTGGTTGACCGTGAAACTCAAATTACTGAATTGCTATAAATTTTCATCGTTAAAGTATATTGAGCGTTGTATAATTACTTCCTTGCCGTTTAGTATATGGTTTCGTAACTTTTGATAAAAATAGGCAATGATTCAGACTTGTTTCGCTTTGATTCGGAAGCCACATATATTTTTAGTATCAGTATCGAGGAAACACTAGCTCTTCTCAAGTGCTAATACGAAACCTTTGGGGCTATGAAGAAGTACAATACTTTTGTTTACTAAAAACATCGATACCTTTGTGAAATGTATCTGGAAAGAGTTTGAGTGACAACTGAAAATGCTTTCAAAATTAGCATTGCTTTAATCCTTGCGGGATTGAGGTGAGGCAAAGCATAGTTTGACGCTTACAAAAAAAACCCACTGACATGTCAACAAGAAGGATTAGAGTTAGAAATCGGCTTTGTTATCCCAAAACATAGAGCTGGTAAAGTCGACTCAACTAAAAAGTCACAAATGATAAACGTCACTTGCAGGAAAGGCAGGAAAACAACGCACTGATGGAGATGAGTACACTTTTGGTTTGTCCAGCAACTGGTTGAGACCTCGTTGATTAATGTCTCTTAAAGTCAAAAACTTTCGACTAGGATCCGGAAACACTCAAATAAAGTAAGACGTTTGAAAATCGACTTTCGACAGGTCGTAAATACACTGTGTTCCGCATGGTTTTGGTTTGACGTGCTCTTCGGAACTCAAAATAAAGAAAAACCCGCGTGTAAGAATCTAGATTTTTCAATTTTAGGCCAGAAAGGTTCTTATTTTGGGGCTTATTTATTAGCAATAGAGGTTAATTTGCTTAGATACATT
Organism: Umimayanthus nakama; assembly: GCA_027574985.1. Lineage (NCBI taxonomy): Eukaryota > Metazoa > Cnidaria > Anthozoa > Zoantharia > Parazoanthidae > Umimayanthus > Umimayanthus nakama. The sequence continues at coordinate 5,442 of JAOBRG010255538.1, read as the reverse complement.
TTATTGTTGCCCAACCAGAACGGGCGGGGCAGCACTATGGCAACTGATACTGTATCACTTAATGCAATTTCTACATATACAAATGCATCTTTTAAATTTCAATCCAAACATAACAACTCATTATTAATAACATCTCAGTTTATTGCAAACAACTGCCCACTTTGTGAGTAATTCCAAACTTGATTCCTTTGTTAACAGGTCAATATAATCAAATCAAAAAGTAGCTGGAAACCAAAATATTATAATGTAAAATGAACTTTCCTTAAAAATTTATTTTTATGATCCAACAATCAATTTTCCATTTAAGAACCTGTTTTAATTTGCAGCCTGAATAGGTTTTTATATCTTTGGTTATTAAAAGTCCTAATTAGAGGTTATCGTAGTTTTACTTTGACGGCTTTGGTGTTTCTAAAAAAATGAATTTTCTACTGACGTGTTGTCGTGTTAAAGCGGATTAAATTAACTCACGTCAGAAATCAATCGAGGAATTGGGGTTTTGGGCGTAAAGTTTCCGGAGTTGCAGTATTCAGCAGAATGGATGTGGTCTTGTCCACATGTATCCGTTTTTATTTGAAAATGCAACTTTTTCATTCCATTTTAAAAAATATTCGTGTCCACACAGTATCGCAATCGTGTCGTTTTCGCCTCCACAAGTATACGATCAATCGATCTAGTAGTGTAACGTCAGCGTTTTCGAAAAGTTTTGTTTTTGTCTGTCCACACGATAACGGTTAAACAGCGCTTTCAAAAAGTTCCACCTTGGAAAGCGTTTTGGAAAAGTTTCGTTTTCAGTGATCATTTTCGTCGGATACGTTTGGACGGAAGCCGTATCCATGAAGAAAAAATTGCGTTTTCATATGAAAACGTATACCTGTGGACGGGGCTTAATGCTAAACTATCCACTGAGTCATTAAAAGTATACAATATACAACTTTAGAACATAGCTGGCAACTTTTCGCGCGCTTTTTCTATGGCGCAAGCGTGCATCTAAATCTCGCGCTCAATTCATCACGGAAGGGTCCGGTTGTTCAAATGTGAGTTATCTCCAACTCTGGAATAAAGCTTAAGCCAACTATTGGGTTGACCTTCTCAAAGATTGACTTGGGTTGTCATTTCGGGTTGACGTAATTGGGTTTTCCCTTTCGTTTATCATTTCCGTGTGAACAGAGCAAATATTTGATCGGTTCTGTGCGACTAAAATGTCCGAACAAATTTATCTTCCGGTCGAATATTTATCTGGTAACGTGTGAACGTAAACCGCAAAGTCCTAATATAGATCAAGCTTGTGTTATTCAATTGCATATATTTAGCTGCAGGCAACTTGTCAGTTAAAAGAGTTATTATTGTTATTTTTTTAATTCTTTTTTCTCTTCCTCTTCTTCATCTTCTTCTTCTTCTTCTTCTTCTTCTTCTTCTTCTTCTTCTTCTTCTTCTTCTTCTTTTCATTGTGATTATCTTTATCATTGTCATTATCGATATTATCATTATCATTATCATTGTCATTGTCATTGTCATTGTCATTATCATATATATCAAATATATCAGAACTTTTCATTTTTAATATGACTTAAGGGAGCGAATTTGACAAAAGGGTAAGATGAGAACACTGGCATCTCAGTACAGCCTTGCAAAGCAGTATTTCGAAGTGTTTATCCCGTTTCAAACTTAGCCTTTCTCATGCGCGGATTACATTGCAAATGAGGAGGAACAGTAGAATTTACTCACTAGCAGTGTTTTCGGCGCATGAGAAATTCGACATGGGAAACGGGCCTTAATCTCGCTTGGTACGAGCGTTTGAAAGGTTTTCATGATCAGCTCAGATAACGGTGTGGAGAGAAGGGGGGAGGGCGTAGTAGAGGACAAAGTGGAGGGTGCAGGATAGAAAGTGCTTAGGTTTGTAACTATACAAAACTTATGAAGTTATGTTTGTTGAGTGCTAAATCTTTATTAAAGGGTTAATCATAACTATTTGAGTAACTCTTCCTTTGTCAACTTACTTCTTACGTTACAAATTGACTCGAGATCAACAACGTGAAAACAGTTTAAACAGACGTCTTTTTATGTACCACTGGAATTGTACTTATATTACTATTATTTTTATCATTTCCAACGGAGGTAAAATTTTTATATCCTTAGGTTTTTAGTTAACTATATACATAATACCTGTGTTAAGACTTGTTTAGTTATCATGCAAAAACTATTAGTACTTATTTTACTGGCTTAATTCGACGTGTCAGTTCGTGTATACCAAGTTGAATTTTCTTGAACTATTTTCATATCCTGACTGTCAGTCTCGAAGTTGCTGCTGCAAATATCAAGATCCGAAGCTTTGAAACCTGTAGTCATGTTACTAGATGAAAAACTCGATCGCCTGGAAAATAAAACAGTTCAATTGGTAGCTTTCTTAAAAAAATACACTGAGATTTGTTGATTGATTAAGAAGATAACACAGAATACAGCACGGACGTGAGCTCGAACACAAGCACAAACACAAACTCGCAAACTCAAACACAGACACAAACACAAACACAAACACGAACACAAACACAGACACCAACACAGACACAGACACAGACACAGACACAGACACAGACACAAACACAGACACAGACACAGACACAAACACAAACACAAACACAAACACAAACACAAACACAGACACAAACACAAACACAAACACGAACACAAACACAGACACAGACACCAACACAGACACAAACACAAACACAAACACAAACACAAACATAAACACAGACAGAGACACAGACACAGACACAGACACCAACACAAACACAGACACAAACACAGACACATACACAGACACAGACACAGACACAGACACAAACACAAACACAAACACAAACACAGACACAGACACAGACACAGACACAGACACAAACACAAACACAAACATAAACACAGACAGAGACACAGACACAGACACCAACACAAACACAGACACAGACACAGACACAAACACAAACACAGACACAGACACAGACACAGACACAAACACAAACACAAACACAGACACAGACACAGACACGAACACAAACACAGACACAGACACAGACACCAACACAAACACAAACACAAACACAGACACAAACACAGACACCAACACAAACACATACACAAACACCAACATAAACACAAAAACGAACACGAACACAAACACAAACACACAGACACAAACACAAACTCGAACATGGACACGAACACAAACAGGCCAGGATGCGAACGCAAACAAAAAAACTAACAAATGTACACGATGAAGCAGAAACAAATATGTGCATGTATAAAAGTGAACATCACAAACACTGATAACTAAAGAGCTAATTATTTTACTTTGTAGTTGGACCAATGTTGCGGCGCATTTTCCGTCGAGCTACAAAACACAACACGTCCCTGAGAACCTGGCGGTACTGCCGACGCGTCAGGACATAAACCAACGGATCAATAACGAAGTTAAGTAGCAGCGTGCGGAACACCAGGATGTCGACATTCTTGTTCCGCCAACCGAACGACGCGTTACCGATCATGCATACCTGTTAAAACAGATACCGGTTAACACGTGCGAGGTAAACAATTTTAAGAAGAAACATAAGCATAAGATTAAGAACAATCATAAACACAAGAAGAAACATAATAATAGTAATAACAAAAATAATATTTATAATAATAGTAGTAAAAATAACAATAGCAAAAATAAAAATTTAAATTTAAAGAATATAAATGAAATTTATTTCGACGAGATAAAAAGGTAGCTTGTGGGTGTATAAATAAATGCAAAAAGGAATAAAATTTAAGACATTCTTACAGATAAAATATGTTTTAAAAGTTACTTAATAACAGATATAACGACAGCTAGTAAATTTTTTCATTTAATTTTCAAAATATACAAAACTACTCTGTTTATATCTAACTAATATTACCTAAAAAATGGGGTCGTTAAATTAGTATTTACTGCTTTTACGTTCAAGTAAACTCTTAAAGTTTTAATCATTAACTAAACTACGCAATACTATTCCTCGACAAACCAGTGAGTTATTCATAAGGTTAAGCAAAAGCATAATCAGAAACACAATCGTAAGCCAAAACATAAACACAATCATAATCATAAACATAAGCATAAGCGAAATTATAAGGAATATCATAAACATAAGCATAGGAAGAAACTTAACGACTAGCATAGGCACAAGCATAAGAATAAGCATAAACATAAAATAAAGCATAGCCATAAAGACAATCATAAGCTTAAACACAATCATAAGGATAATCATAAGAACCAGCATAAGCAAGCCAAGAAACATAATCATTTGGTTAAGCAAAAGCCGATAAACACAAGATAAGCATTAGAAGAAACAAATCTTATGATTAGACATAATCATAAACACCATTGTGAGCATAAGCACAATCACAAACATAATCATAAACACAAGCATGAGCACAAGAAGAAACATGATCACATCATTAAGTAAAAGCATAAACACAAGGATAAGCGTTAACATAAAACAAGCATGAGCACAAGAAGAAACATGATCACTTCATTAAGATTTTTTTGGATTTTTCGTCAATGTGCTTGTCCCAGGAGAGACCTTCATCGACAGTTACACCCAACGACTTAGCGCTGGTGACTCTTTTTATGGGGTTATTTTCTATTTTGATGTTTATGTGGTTATTTGTAGTCGTTAGTTTTTTTTGGCGGGAACTGATTATCATAAATTCTGTTTTCTCTATATTTAAACTTAGGCGGTTTGCCTGTATCCACTGGTTGAGGTTTTTTAGTTCGATGTTAGTTAAGCTTTCAAGTTCGCTTTGTGGTGGCCGCTGCTAAGGTTATATTTGTCTCGTCAGCAAACATCCTCGGAGAGCCTACACTGAGGCAACTAGGAAGGTTGTTAATGTAAATAAGAAACAGCAGGCAACCAATTATACTGCCCTGCGGAACACCGCATGTGACTGGTAAAGGGTTTGATAGATGACCATTGACATTACATTTCCGATATCGATTGCTAAGGTATGAATCGAACCATTTAAAGGGTGTGTGTGTCAAAACCGTAGCAAGTAAGTTTTCTTAATATAATTTCGTGATAAATTGTGTCAAAGGCCTTTTTTAGGTCAATAAGAAGAAACATGATCACATCATTAAGTAAAAGCATAAACACAAGCATAAGCGTTGACATAAAACAAGCATAAGCACAAGAAGAAACATTATCACATCATTAAGTAAAAGCATAAACACAAGCATAAGCGTTAACATAAAACAAGCATGAGTGCAAGAAGAAACATGATCACTTCATTAACCCTATTCCGCCTGGGGGGAGGGGGGGGGGCTTTTGATGCCCGCGCCAACTTTCAATATCTGGCAATTTCAGACGATTGAAGATAATCCCTCCATATCATAGGAGTTTTCCTCAAATTTATCTGGCAGTTTGGTGA
>JAOBRG010255537.1:11257-47289 GCA_027574985.1 Umimayanthus nakama | reverse complement strand
TGGTGCTGCTTCAATATTGGAAGGTTTTTTTGGTTTTCATGGCAAGATTTCCTTGATGTTAAGCAAATAGTTTTGCTATATATATTAATGAATTTCGCGTGATATTAATAGTAAGGGTAATGTGGCTAATTGTCAATCCTGCACCAAGTTACTGAATAACGAAAGGTGCAAAAAGCTCCGACAACATATGGTAAAAAAACAACTAAATGTGAAAAATAACCATCATGGTACTGGGTTTAGCAACTTTTTATTTATCAAAATTTGCTTGACAGTTGAATGCAGTACACCAAACACTAAAAGACATACTTTTTAACTTTGCGATTCAGTTGATGAAAAATGCTGACAGTGTTCAGCTTGGTGTGAAAGCAAAACTTTCATCAGCCGGATGGACAAAGCTGAAACTGTGTAGTGGTGGCTCTAGTTTTACCTAAATTCATCGTACACTTGTGTTCAGATAGTCGTGTTGATCACCAAATTGAAGTCAGAAACATGATAGTGAGAGAAGAAATGCTTATTTGAAAAATGAAGACGCTAAGATCTTTTACTAACAATGAAAGCATCTGCCTAAGTTTCGAAAAACTTGCAGCCCACATGCTGTACATTGTAACGCTTTCAAAACATTGCCTTTCCATTTAGCAGCTATTTATGGCACCAGGTATATTTAGTCATTCTTTGCTTCTTCCTGGTCCTATACTTTTCAGTGTGTCACTTGTAGTATAAACTTGCATCCTTTTCTTGTATTTTTTTTTCAAATTCTCAAAATTGTCTGATACTATCTGGGGAAATTTTGGCAGTCATATAAGAAAATAATAGTTTACTCCACCGTGACTCAAAGACCAAAAAACGCATGAACAACGTGTTCTTTAAGTTTAGAGAACCCAATTCTGATATAGTTTAACAAACAAGTCACAAGTGTGTTCACTAAATCTTCCCAAACAAATGGACTTTTCACGTAACTTCGCCCCCATAATTGTTCAAGTTATTTCACACATTGAGCAGAGCTAATTGGAAAATTTACTTATAACTTGTGAGGGGTGTAGCTGGGCAAGTTTTCTTCTAGTGACAAATGTTTTGCCCAGCTCTTTGTTAGATCTTTATTTCTGAAATGTTCTAACAAATCCTCAACGCGGTAGTCTTTTATCTTCCAAAACTAAAAAGCATATGAGAGTTGCGCTTTAAAGACTTCAATTTTTAGAAAAAATAACACAGCTGAAAGTGTACATCTCAAGAAACGATAGGTTAGTGGGTATAGTGAATGTTCAGGCTAGTTTGATTCAAATGGTGTTTGAAACGGTTTTGTAAAAACTAAAATGTCACAGCTTTTGTCTATCTGACCAGTTTAGCAGTTAGCTGGTACTAAAATAAGTTGTTCTTTCTTATTATTAGTACAAGTTTAAAATAGTAATCCTATGTACTAAGTAATAAATTGTCCGTGTCGTTTGACCCAGCTATTGCAGTTAGAATACTGTGACCATTCACTTTGATCATCTAAAGGAGAAGAAACGTTTTTTGTTAAAAACTTCCCAGTTTTCAATAGTAAAAAGTTTTCATTACATTTTAAACCTTAATGTTTGATGCTGTAGAAGGACAAGAGTTAATACTACAACATTCAGCACACAGTTTTTACCATTCTAAGATTTCTATGGCAGTATTACTCTCTCCCCCCTGTTCCAAGAACTTTCCTTCAAGCTTCTACTGATTTCATAAAGATGATATTTGTTGATTCCTTTCATCTGCTACTTTGCAAGAATATTCTGCAACACATCTTTTCTTTTTTGCCAACAGCTAAATTAGCTTAGTTTTGAGTTTGAACTTGCTAGTATGATACTTACCAGCACATGCAAAGTGCAAGTGCTATCAGCGAGTAGTATTCAGTCATACGGACTGATTCATTTTTTATGGTATATGCTTCTTTCTGATTCTGCTGAAACTAAAAAATTCTTTTCTTGTATAACAAACTCTTTCCAATCTATATATTCTGTGTGAAAAGGCGCTAATATTAATATCGTTTTATTTTTTTAAACTTGGCATTGAGGTTTAGTTCTTAGTATATTACCCCTGAATCAGTGTAACACTCAGTTGTCGATAGCAAAATCCACAAGCAGCTGTTTAAACTTGCGTGCGTATCTCCTGAGTGGTTGCAGGCGGACAGAGTCAACCTGGCGCCTTGCAGCAATAGAAGGTGGGGAGATGTCACTTAAACAAGTGCCACATTTTTGAAAACGTCAGTCGCAAAGTAAATCTTATTGAAATGAATTGTGATTTCTTTATGTGGGTACTTACACCACACATTGACGTTTCATTGACTGTATTCCGGTTTCTATGCGCCTCAACAAGATTCATTGTTGATCAATTAATAGTTACAATGTGTTTTTCTCTCATCTGAGTTCTGCGACTGTGTGCGGAGCAAGTCTTCACACTCATGTCTTTGGGTGGGGGTGAGAATCGGCGAACAAATCTGATAATTTACCGTTTAACCGGTGATAGCTTTACTCTGACAGCTTCTGAGTTTCCGGCACAGTTTAAAAATGTTACTGATTTGAATTATGCAATTTAACAAAGATATCTGGGGTTTGATGTAGCTGAAAACATTTACCGAAAGGCGCACACTTTAAAAATAATACTAAAGGTTTTTATTTTGTTCTTCAAACGTGGTTGTCTCTCTGCAGTTGGAGTTAGCCATCTCGAAAGTTCGTGAAGCTTTCTTACCGTACATTTTGATTGGCTGTCTTTCCGATTTGGCCCTTTTTATGCTATAAACGAAACTGGTTTATCGACTCCATTTTTTAGGATAAAACTGTCATTATAACATTATATCCGCAAATTGTCGTGGCTGGGGTTTATGCGGTGTTGGCCGTTTAACAAGTAGTGTTCAACAATTGCCAAAAGGAGCTATTCTGGTTTCTGTCAAGTCTTTTCTCATTCAACAGCAATTTTTATGGTGAAACAAGCATTCGAATTTGTAGCACTCGTTGAGAGCAAGTTTTGCAGTAATGGCTATACTTTTTGCAATTGACTTTATCAAAATGAAACTGTTCATGCTAAAACGTGTTTAGTTCGACGTTTAGTTTCCAAATAGGAACCTTCGGCAGCTTATGCCCTAAAATTGTATGTACTGCAACTTTTAAACCGTTGTTTTAATAAACAGACCTGTGACTGGGTAGTTGCTTTAAAGTATCTTATAAAAGTTTCGCTGTTTAACAAAACATATTTGTCAGTCGTATATGAGTATATCAAAGCCCCAACAATTCGACTCTCCCTCTAACCATCACCTGGGAAAGTGCCCAGATGAGGTCTTTAAACGAAGTCACTGCTGTTTTGTAGAACTGATTATGTGCTTCTAAAACCCACAGAGTATTTGGTTGTACCTGACATTATGATAGTTTTCGTTTTGGCAAACGCGCTTTTTAATATAAGAACAAACTTTAAGAACACCCAGGCTGAGATTTGCCCAAAACTAAGAACAACGTAACAAGAATCACCAGGCTGAAACTTTGATCAGACAAATTTAAGATTTTTGTTTAACCCTTGAGCACAGTCGATTGAGATGTACATGTAAACTCAAAACAGCATTTCTAACCGTGCTTTCATTTTTAAAAAAGCAGTCGAAAACGGTAACAAACTGAACCCTCCTATGTGTTGCAGACACATGTACAATAAAACACTTTGCTTCGAATCAGCTGGTTCAGTTTTGCAACACTATTACAATATAACTACTACAATACGGTTTCCTTTGATATGGTTTTATGTAATCACTGGTTCCATCTTCGTAGTCGAGTTTTGGAAACAAGAACAATTTGAGGTTGAAAACGCTTTGAAAATAAGTCGAACAGCCCAGCCCGAGCCGAAAGTAACTGGTTCTTATAAAAAGCGTGTACGTAATTAGCTCTCCAAAATAAACTTGCGGGCATTTACGGTAGTATACTCTGGTCAGATTGAAAGGTTTGTGCTCGAGCTGTAATCTGCTCTCGGATTTCTATTTCGAAAGGGCTAACTAGCTGTATATGTCGTATATTTTAAGTTTGTGTTTCTTTTAGGTGTTACCACTGACTAAACAAATCTGAAATTTTGTATACAAATTACAAGCGAGTATGCTTTCCACTGTACATTGTTTCAGTGGTCTGCGTTCTGAAGGCAGTAAATTACCCAAAATAAATTGAAATTCTAGCAGTGCTGAATTGAATAAAACATTCACTGGTGCGGTCATGCACAATGCGGTTATTACTAGAAAAACATTATCACAAAAGGCCCAGTTGTTGTTGGTTGCACGTTGTAAATCGAGATTTCCCTGTTGTGCTGCCAATCATCACAAAGACACTTTGTTCACTGAGAAAACTACAGAGCTTGATCGACTAAAAACTGAAACCCTTCAACACAAAAAGATAAGTCATTGAAAAGTTTATTTAAAGCTGAGGAGTTCGATCAAGTTTGAATTAAGTTTTCTGTTGAACAGTTGAAAGTACTAAACACGAACAGAGTGAACCAAAATTCGTCAGCTCAAATTGTAAGTGGTAGAGGTTGACTTAATGATCGCTAATCGCCCGTTAAAGATTTTGTCCACGTTATTATTTATATTTTCGTTTACCTCTCTTCTTCAGTCCTTGATAAAACTTACATAATTTGGTTAACAATTATCTGATAGTTTAATCCACTATTTGTTGATAGCACAAATCCGTCAACAGTTATAAACAAGTTAGAAAGATAAATATTGTCGACTTCTTGCCGGCGACCTAATTGTCATTGAAAGGTGTTTGGTTTGGCGGTGAAGGAATTCTGACATATGTTTATTATTTTCTAGGATTCTCGTGGAGTTTCTCCTTTCAGCTTAAAAAAAGCTCTCAAACTTCTTGGTTTGTGGTTTCTTAGACCAGGATAATTGTTGTTTCATCTTTCGTGAACAACGTTCAGGAGAGGGACCATCAACTAGATGTCATACTACATCAAGAGTTATAGTGAAGCAATTACTTTCGTACGTGGAAACGTACTGATGTGAGTTGGGAAAATCTAGTTATTTTACTCCTGCCCTCGAGCGGCTTTTCAATTTGATATATCAGAAGCAATTTTAGTATTTACACATGCAAGCCAACATGTTGTTTTCTAAAGACACCCTGTTAAAACGCAATTAGGAGATGTTGCGGACAACAATCGTTATAGCTGCAGACAGTCCTCGCAGCACGAGTCCAGATGCCATCGTGTTTGCACTGAACGCTGCTAGTTACTGCTGAAACCGCACAATTTATTTGTTCGTATTTTGATTTCTTTGTTTTCTTTTATAAAGTCGACACGCGCCAGTGTTTTAGGGGTTATCGGGCTAAATCTTGAGCGTTTGGGGAATGATGGATTCGGATAGAAGTACTTTTAAAAGAAACAGACCAATCCTTTGCACGTGTGATGGCGTACTCTAACTCTGGACCAAAATTTTGCATTGTGTAAATCAAGATTTTATTCATTTCCTCGCAGTTGTCAGTGCATTCAGAAGAAAAAAGACAGGCTTTGTTTCTATTTATACTCAGTCTTTAAGTCCCAGATTCCCGTTTTCGTTTTGTTTGTTGTTTTTCATTGGTTAACATGAACGATTTGTAGAAGTAATGAGGGGTAGAGGACAGACTTGTTCTGAACTCAGAAGAGAACCCAAGAAACGCAACAACCAAACTAGACATCGAAACATGACAATAACTGTTACTGTAGTGTCTTTTAAGACTCCTTACTTGTTCAGGAAGCACCTGATGGCGGACTTCAAGAAAACGCGCACTGTGTTAGTGTGTATGTTTTGAGAATCAACCGTTCAGTGCACATGCTCAAACAGTCAGCGACCACAGAAACAGCAAACTTACCATACTGTTGAAGTTCTGGGTTGAAATACTCGAATCCAGCTGGAGGGAAGTTCATGGAATTAGAAGAGTAGGGTGGCATTCGTCCAAAGATGCCAGCCATTGCGCTTGATAGTCGTCGGTATCCTTTCTCTGGTTGTGCTAGTGGAACAAAAATAACACGTTCAAGTATTTGACCCTATTGCATTCAATATCTGTGTTCTTTCACTCTAACACTGCCCAAGTGTTCCTGTCCCTGTGACGCTGTCAATCACCGGACTCATTAACGTTTAATCAAGACAGAGCAACACATTCTTGGTAAGCGAGAGATATTTTATTAATTATTGTAGTCAAGCATTTAACCATAATCCGCTGTTAAAACTCGATAATGTGGCTAAAATTGAATGATGACAGACTTCGTTGGCTAAATCACGGACAAAGAAGACTTGCGTTATTTTGGGCCTGCACTTTGTGTCTCAAATCCTAAAGATACATATAAAAAGTCTTTAAGGAATCCAACAGTTCGCAAACTAATCATTCTTCTTTCGTGCAGAATACGATACGAAACTTCCCAGGGGCATTATAACATAATACTGCCCGGTAAACGAGAGGTCAACCCTGCCATCATAGGGCCATTGCCTCACAGCATGCGAGCTTGCTGATTGGCTTGTTTTAGTGAAAAAGACATGTGTCGAAATATCATTCTTACGCCTTCTCCTGCACCGGCAATAAAAAACTATTGAAAAATCACACCTAATTTACTTTCTCAAGTTAGAGAAATACCATAAACGAATTTATGAAATAATAGTACACTTAAGTGAAATCTTTTAGCTGTCTAGGAAAACTGTGCCTAAAAAACACACGTTGATCTTGAAAGTATCGAGATTTGATTTCTGGAAAAGCTCGAAATACTTGTCAGCAATTAAACTTAACTGAAGAAAGCATTAGTTTGGACATCCAAAACCTCACGGAATGTTGTGCAAGACACGTGACGACTATACTTGTGATACGTGGCCGTGCAGCTGCTAAGTATAACGTATCAACGTATCAGAGCACTTTTAACTTATTACATTTAAACCTATATGAATCTACGTATACACAGACTTCATTTAAAAATGTCTAAAAAGACCCCAACGAACTGCGAACGTGAAAACAATGCCGAGTATTCGTTCCTACTCGTTCGCGCTACTGCAGTCTACAGTGTGTTTGTCAATATCTGTAGTGTAGAGGTCTGAGCTTTATCTCAGCTCCAGAGAAGCTAGAATATGGTAGAAAGCAACAATTCCTAGGTAAAATATTTAAAATAGGAGAGGAGACTGGTAGTGATATGAATACTGATAGTATCCATGGTTTCTAAAACCCGTTTGTCTCAATCTACAGACACTGTTGTTGTACAGATACTTTCTTAACACAGTTCCTTATCTGTCAAATGTGCTTTAAGTTCTTACTTCTTTTAAGCACTTGAAAAACTGACGGCCATTTCGACAATCGCTTTCACTTTTTCTGTTTTCCTCTGACGAAGAAAAGACATTTTTCAGGGCACCGCTTAACTATATATGCAGAACTCCGACAGTTCAGGGCAAAAAGTCCTATGTAATCATCACTGTGTACAACTAGCCAACCCCAATATTTACAAGCCCTAGCTTTTCTATGAGAGCCCCATCCAATTTCTGATCTCATTCTAAAACTGGGCGCTATAACAACCGCAAATATTGTAGAGATACTGCTTCAGCTTTGGCGGTGATTGCGTGCGCGTGGAACCTTTGCGGCAGTAGCAGGCACTTACTAACAAGTACTGGAAGACTGGTTTTGAAAAAAAAACTGTCAAAAATACGGATTAGATCAACAGAGGTTGATATTGTATGTTTTTCGCCTGTTTGATATGATCTGTAGCTGACGATGCGAGCGTTAGCCCCTCGTCTGCTCCGACGAAGGCCTAACACTCGAAACGTCAGCTACACATGAAACCCCAAAGGTGAAAACACACATAAGTCATAAGACATCACAAGTTTTGTTTGTGAAACCCGTACATATAATGATAAGTACTTTTATAAACGACTATCCTCCATTTAAGTGAGAGGGTAACCAGTTTGTCCGCTGAGCACTTTCTAAGCACCTTTATTTTACTCGATCAAACACTTTGTGAATAGTGCGATACTTTTCTTGAAATAGAGTTCGTGTCATTTTCGTACAATTTGGTGATTTGCTTGCATTTCATTTCTCGTTACGTTTGACGATAGTCCCCCTTTCGTATTTGCCTGTTTATTGACAAAGACTGTTGGATACACTCACCGAAAAGAAACATCGGTGTTGCCAAGAGATTTACCTCGAAACTCACAGAATAATTGAACCGAGACATTTGGCAAGAAACTCTGTGGCAGCAAATGGAAAATCTGCATGAGGGGAATATCGACTTACTGTACGAGTTATACGGCCAGGTAACACATCCCTCGAGAAAAGTACCTGATATTTACAGAAATCGCATTAAGTGCCTGCAGTCGCGAGAAGTCCATCCGTAAGAACAAATAAACTGAACATTTGGTTGGCAAAACGTAGAATCTGGACCTGAGGGCTGAAACGAGTCATTGTGGTCTGCTTTATATTTTGGAGGTCCTTGACTTCAGTTCCGTGCGTGTAGATGGTCAATTCAGCCTTCCCTAATCCAACCACAGATGTGATTTAATTTGTGCTAAAAGGACAACATACCTCACTGAATTCGTGTAAATTTTTCTTTTTAAAAGAACAACGACTTTAGATGCAGCTAGCGCTGATTACTTAAAGACATTTTGCTTTGGAATGGCCAGAAAAGGTAGACTACAAAACTATTATTCTGATCAAACATCTTCCCACTGATCGCTACACGTATTTAATGAGGGTGAAACCTGGATCTTGTCATTGACTCACGTTTTCGTGGCAAAACACGACTTCTAATCTTTCAAAAACTAGTCTTTTGCAGCTGTTAGGACGAATAGTGATATCAATCTTAGACAACAGCTTACTTGCTTTGCCTTGCCTTGTACTTTTGTTGTTCGTCAAACAGGCCGATGGAATATCGAAAAGTTAGATTATACAAGCATGTATGTTCTCAAAACCTTTATGAGTCGAGAGCAATAGTTTTAAAAGCTGCTGCTAACGCGATCCCATATACTATAGACGATGATTTGCTCAGAAATGGAGAGAAAAGATTAAAAAACTACAGTACATCAAATATTTTGACTTATCAAGTGCACGTTTTCAGATAAGACTCATGAGTCCTACCAACTTCCTGTGACTAACTCACGTTTTCGTAGCAAACTGAACATGACATCCTAATCTTGGAAAACTAGCCTTGTGCAGCTGTAGTGTGGATAGTGATCTTACTGAAACACGAGTTTAACTAATTTACACTTCTGTTGCCAAGCAGGCAAAAAAATATCGCAAAGTAAGATTAGCAATAGATATTCTCGAAAACCTCTACTAGTAATTGTTGACAAAATCCCACTTGCAACAGTTCAAAAACATTTCTTTATTTTTTTTCATACTGCGGACAAGACAAAAGTGGTAAAACGATTTCTAAATTTCTATCCAGCGTGCATGGTAAAGCTTGTTACCTTTTTTAGCAAAATGAAATGTCCTTTATAGTTAAAGCGAACAGCCTGACGCTCAAAAACTGTCGGATTGTGTTATTTCTGTTCTAAACCACAACACATATACAAAACACAACAACTGACACTTGTTACGGCAGTACTTGTGCCAATAAGCTGAAATAAAGCCTGCAAATCAGAGCCACAGCACACTGCGTCTGCTTCGTATTGAAATTCAATCAGGACGACTTACTTGACTTCCTGCGAGTTATAGCGTTGTACACAAGCTGTGCTTGTCTCCAGCAATTGCTGTCACTGAATGGTTGGATATGTGAAATAGCAGCGTTGTCCCTGGGAGAGAAGAGATATGGAGTTATTTGATGCCGTAAACAGGAACCCGCAAACATGCAGTAATGTTTTCGTGAAACGTATGCATAAAAATGATTGCCTCTCTTTCGTGTCTTAAGAGAAGTGCATACTTACATGACAAAGGTCTTTCTTGCTGGCAGAGCACCAAAACACGTATATGCAGTATGTATGGTATAAGTAAAACGAATTGCTTTCCTATAAAACGGCTTTCCCTGCTTCGGGTCCTCAATTGTGGAAACAAAAATTAACTCTCAAGGTGATTGCCAGTTCATAAAGCACTGAAAGTCCTTTGTTCTTGCAACTGATGGAGTTAAAGGTATAGAGGTCTAGTATCTGCCAGTGTCTTTGCTGACTCTGTGATTTCAACCTACCCCTTAAACTCATAACTAATTATTAAAATTTTACTCAGTGCGCCAAGTTTGCTGAAGAATGGCGGAACGGTCAGCCTTTTCGTACATGTTTTTAAGTTAATGATAAAGGCAGAAAGGTACGTCTTTTCCCCCAAAACTGTTACTTAGCAGATTTTTTGTAAAACAAATCAGTTTGAACATTTGAGGCGTTCTTTTTTTCCTATATGTTTCTTAATTTGTGTCTTTTCCACGACTGCTTTAGTTTAGTTCTAAAGCATTTAGCGACGATTACTGTACACTGCAAACTAGACTACTGATGATACAGCGGTCAGTTTGACGCAGTTTTTTTGCCTTACGAAACGACAATTTTGTTTTACCATTTTACTCTCTTCTGTCAGATTCTTCCCATCATAAACTCTCGGGCTATCCTAACTAAGGCTCTCACAAATTAACCTAGAAACGCAACTTACTTTATATTAGAAAAAACACTGTACGGCTCTGGTTTCAAATTTTAAACTTTTACATCATTTTTAATTCGAGAGCGCGGGGTTTTGCTTATTACCGTTTTGGTTCGAAAAGGAATTCGCTTGAGTGCATTTCATCGGAAACTCGTGTCCGGCTTAACTCTTTCTGTTTGCTTTTGAGAAAGTATACCGGCCTCTTTACACTTTTATGCACCCATCGATGATGTTCGGCTTCATTTAGGGATGATTAGATGAACGGAAAATAAACAACTTTTGAAATGGCGGCACATTTTCGTGTACTTAAGAATTGTCAGCTTTTAGTGGTTATAAATTATATGAGGTGTGACAAGAATCTCTATGTAGCGTGCGAGAGTCTCTGTATACTTGTGCTAATTTATTTGTATTTGTTTCAGGTCCTATCTTATTATTACTGCTGACTAACTCTATTAACTTGGTTTTATCAGCCCGCAAAATCTGTGGTTAGTTTTGCATCCCAGTATCGTTTGGGAATATGGAGATTTCCCTTTTGGTGTCTATTTATACATCCCGTGAGAAATCTTCAAGTTTCGCTATAAGAGTATAGGTCAACTATTTGTAAAAAATATCAGCAAAAAGTAGAGTTTTCGGTTCTCCATGTTCAAATATTGAAAGAGAATTACTGTCTGTTATACTAAGCTAACAAAGTCATTTCCCTTGTTGGGTATGTTAAAGGTGTTAGAGCATACATGTAGATATCAAGATATCTGGAAGAAAAAACTAGAGTTCCATTCCTGGCTGTCTAGTTCAAAACATTTGAAAACCGAAGCACCAGTTGGTGTTTTGTAGTTCTAATTAAGTTTCTTGATCTATACGTTGCGAAATACTTTACAATCCGCTCGCGGATAAAGTTCAGTAAAGAGATGCAAAAAAAACCCCGTACCCTTAAATTCTTTGCTACTTGAGCAAACTTTATTTAGCCGAACTATTCGCAGCGATACTGCTTTTCAAAGAATTCTGAAGTAGTGTAAAATGAAATAAACGTCTGTTTTTTAAGAAACCTCGCGCTTAAGTTCAGGCCAAACACCGCGTTTATCGGATTGATAGTAGTTTAGTACCGAAGATATATCAGTTCATAGTATAAAGATGGTCGTGAAGCCGACTGTGTTAGCGTTGTCGTCGGTCGACATAGCTTCTGTTGCTTCATCCATCAAGTAGGTCTTTATACAAACTCAGTTAAGTTGTCCTTTATCCACAAAAGTTCTCTTGCACTGATGTACCTCTATACTTAGTAATAATTTTCTTGTGATCATCAAATAAACATACGTGAAATGGGGCACTTTTCACCTTGGGGTTGCCAAATGGCTCTTAAAATGTTTAATCTGGTTTGAGTTAAAGTTTTCATACCATTTTGGGAAGGGGTTGCCAATTCTGTATTTTCTAAAAAATGTTGGATGGGTTTTGTTGGCTTCTTTTGTTAACAATAGAGTTGCAAAGAAAACCTTTTTGTGAGTTTGGAAATGATTAAGCTGTATTAGCTAGAAAAAAGAATCCGACCGGTCACAATAAAAGCTCGTCATTTTAATAAGAATGTGTATGCGCAGCTTTCTGATGCCCTTGCCCTTGTATTTTGTGTTAGACTTTGATTGTTTGTATCAACGATATCTATAAAACGTCAACGCGGTCTGTCCAGTTTTTGGATAATTGCGCATTGAGGAAACACGAAACTTTGTCGGTTACTAATGGCTGGGGACCGATTTACAATTTTAGTTTTACCATCAATAGCTTTGAAGCAGTGCCTTATAATTAAAAACAAGACATCTGCCCTAGCGGTGAATAACATGAATTGAAAAACACTTTTTGCATGAAAAGGTGAAAGTGTTCAGATAAAGAGATCTTCCGTTGAAATTCGAATGACGCCAATA
Source organism: Umimayanthus nakama (assembly GCA_027574985.1). Lineage (NCBI taxonomy): Eukaryota > Metazoa > Cnidaria > Anthozoa > Zoantharia > Parazoanthidae > Umimayanthus > Umimayanthus nakama. Next base: position 34,832 of record JAOBRG010255537.1, on the reverse strand, counting down.
ACTTTAAGAGGGCTTAGAATCTCCTTCCGTAAATCTCTTTATCCTCTTTTAGCACACCTGCAAAATGAGCGCACCACAATGTCCACATTTTGTATTCAGTTTATTAAAACTTTCTGCAATTGGAGTTAAAGCAAATTTTAGGAAATCAAAACTGAAGTACCACGGTTAACAAGACAACACCCTGACCTCCATAATCTCCTTGGGAAAGCAATAACTAGGAATAATCTTATCGCCTACCTTTTTGTTTACTAAATGACTAAGAAAAATTATTGATTCTTAACTTGTTCTTAGAGTACATGGGCCTATTTGATTCTCGATGGTCCAGTAAGTTTGTTCTCTCTAAATAAAAAGAAACTATTTTTGGCCAAGGAAAACCCTGATTTGCGATCAAAACAACGACCCTGCTGATATATAAGCGCAGTTGATATGTTCAACTAAATTGAAAAATATTCGGTTCAGTTCTTTCGATTAAGCTATGATTCAGATTCGCAACAAAGCTAAAGACAAATGGAAGCAAGCTTAATGGGTTGAAGCTGCTAAATGTTCGTTATCTCTACTGATTCAATACCATATCTTCCAAAGCTGTGGCAGAGCACTAACAAATATTAATTTTGTGTTTGAAACGAACATGATGTATCACTTTCTATAATGTTCTTTTTTTCTCTTTTATTTATAGAACTTTAGCAATGTCTGTACCGCAGCGTCAGAACGTTACAACCTATATTAAACTTTCATTCAGTAGTTCGAACATTTTTTGCTTGGCAAGCAGATCAGTGACGTTGTGGAAATGCAGGTTTTACAGTTTCCCAAAAAGTTTTTTTATGCTGTGAATAAAAAATGAAACTTAAATTTGTCTGCACAACATCAAAGCTTAACAAACTAATTTCCACTTAGCAGTTCGTACGTTTTGCATGACAGATCAGCGATGTTATGGTGCTGTGAATTTTTACAGTTTTCCTGAAAGGATTTTGGAGATTGAAGAGGGCAACGTTTTGCTTAACCGGACTGTTCTATTACAAAACAAGTTCTATAAGTAGTTTCCTATCTCCAGTACGTTTTTAACCGTTATCACAAGTTTCTTAGCTTTTCGTGAAATTACTGGCCTTTGATTTTGAGGTCTCCACTCACAAAACCTCAAATAATTATCACAGGAAACAACAACAAGAACAAAGCCAAACTGACGCAGCAGCACGTGTGAAGAAACCTTGGACTGCACAGCATGTTATAAATAACACGTCACAGAATGAAGCAGTTTCGACCTTTATTCTGATCTATTCAATGCAACATTCCTGAAACGTTGTTCGCAAAACGCAAGTAAGTCACTATAAACGGCCTAACATGCTAAAGGAAGAGTGAATTGTTTTGACTTCCATTGAAACTGAAACTTATTTGAATGTAAACAGGACTGTTTGTTAAGTTTTGACAACTTTTTTGTCCCATCTTGGTTTGGCGGGAAATTGACAGTTTCAACAAGACACTGTCTCTTCTCGTGCATCCGTTTCCTGCCAAACAGCAATTTCATGCAAATGAATCACAGTCGATCACCGTAGGGTTTTTCTCTTTGGGAGAGCTTTAGAAATTTCAATTATTTCGATATGGAGTCAACACGCAAAACAGCTAGGTTACGCAGTTTGTTTTCCCTGCAAAGAACTAGTTATGTTCCCTCTTTCATTCTCTCTACACTACCCAGATCTTGACAAGTTCTAGTCAGACTTTATTGATTTTTGACTGATTAGTTTTATCCTATTAGTAACGTAAATGGTTTATTTCATCGCACGCGCTCACTTATCAGTGAAAAGAGCGAAGAGATCTCAGAAAGATATGGTGAATGTTCTGTGGTAATACTAATAGTATTAATTGCGGTGGGCAAATCAGGAGACGGTATATTTATGGCAAACTAGTTAGCTGGGCGGAGTGATACGATTAAGGCTGAGTGCCTCCCAAACAAAATAAATAACCATCCCAGTTGCCAGAGCTGTTTCGTCAAACGTCTAGTTGCCATATACACATCAAAAAATTTGTACACACAGCAATTGCCTTGCACATACAGTGCTTTGCGCACGATTCGCGGAAAACGTGCTTTATATAAATGTGTTTTTCTTCTTGATCTTCATACATTCTGTCACATTCTATCTTTGTGAAATGGTTGCCATCTCACCATTCTTTATGTATGAAAGTTTACTCTTTCATGTCTAAATTAATCCGAAGACAGAGCCTGGTGAATATAAGAAGTTTCGTCAAAGCTATTTCTAATATTCATTTGAGGTCACACGTGTCGCGCTGAACGAACGGAATTGACAAAGAGAAATGTAGATCTAACATACAATTGAACCATCATGGAATAAGAGGAGTATTAAATTGAATATTTGATATAACGCTTAAATCCAATCAACTTTATCCGAACTTTTTTTATAATTTACTGATTTCTAAACTAAGTGTCCCGGTCAATATATGGACTAAGCGTGTGACTGACTGATATTTCCGAATCACAAATGACCAATTATCTATAAAGAAAAAATACATTTGGCAGGTTGAGCCAGCTGATTTATCTACAGGAGACGATAAGCATGAAAAATGTTCTTGTGCTGTGAAGGCAGGTCGATTTATTGAGGCGATCTTTCTATGTTTTATGGAAAAAAGTAAGCTCAGCTGAGGCACTCGGTTTGCAAAAACCTTGGTTCTTACGCCAATTTTATCGAGGCGACTAATATAGTCAAGCGATTCGATTTTCTTCTCTTGCTTTCAATAAATATGCCAACTCGTAGTTAAAACGAACGCCGTTATCCCACTCCAGTTTGCTGGACTTTTCTTTAAACTGAAAACATGATACCTAGCCTTTTGCTTTGCATTCAGGAGTCGCAAACGAGTGGTTTAAACGCGGTGCAAGAGAACTAAATAATACTTGATAGAAGTGATAAGAGAAAAATGACAGCAAACAAAATATTCTCAAAGGTTTTGCTTACTGGACAAATTCATTTGATGTGCTTGCTGTCCACTTACAATCACGTTAAGGCATTAGCGTTTTCAGGTGGTATAAAAACTGTACTGAAAGTATCGAGTTGATATTTACTATTAGAAAAACATATATTGACAACTTCAATATTTTGTTGGTTGCAATATTAACAACAACATAAAACGAGAAAATAAAGTATACCATACTTGCATGAAATTATTTAATAACTGGCACTGACAACTCACAGGCCAAGCGCTTGTAAATTGTACAATATAAACAGTAAAGAGACTGAATTCTCTCAGTGATAGTTAGCGAAACAGGGCAGCAAAATTTGTTTTGTTATTTCATTAACCCTCTGCTGTGGCTTACATATTTTTCAAATCGTTTCAAAAAGGGTTTTCTGCCTTTTTTCGCATTTGACAACTGTTGAAGATTTAGATTCGAGAGGAAAGATGAAAACATAATTTTTGGAGACTCAAATAAAGGCCATTGACATAGTTGGTCGTTTGCGGCAAAGATTTGATTCCTAATTATGCGGTTCTCAGCGGGCTTGGTTTATCACACTGAGCGAATAACTAAAAGCAAAAGAAAATCTAATCACTGCACGAAAAACGTAGAATAGACACGTCTAGATAACTTTTGTAACACGGAAGAATGAGAACATCTCGTTTACCTGCAGCAAGCGAATGTAAGCGGTGACGATTCGATTAATGGGGTCAAACTGAGTTTGAGGAGCGCTGCCAACTGACAGGCTGACATTCTTTTATAGCAGAAGCAAGTCGTTGCTGAATACTTCAGTCCCTTGCTTTCAAGGAAAAGTATAAGTACAGTTTAGACTGAGATAGTGCTTTGATTACGTACCTGCTTGACTAAAGCTTTATGTTTCCAGACCTTTGTTGTCAGTCTAGGTAGAGACGGAGTACAACTTGGCAGTTGAGACGTTTGATAGAAGAAGAAAGCGTTAGTACTGTTCCTACCACTGATGACTTCCTATCTGCTGAGTGTCCTTAAAGGGACAAATGTCTTCATTTCCTGTTGCCTTATTGTGATTGCACGTCGCTCTTGAGTGATTTAACGAAAATTAGCCCGAATGTTCTCGATGTAGACTTGTGGACTGTGTACGAGGGGGTGAGATATGTTATGGTCAATAACATAAGCACCAGTACCCGATACCTGTGCAATATTGCCTTATAATTTTTAAGCGGTGAATTCTGGACATGCCTGGCCTTTTTATTTCCTACGGTTATGGGACAGAATAAAGACTCATGTGACTTACTATTGTTTTACAGCAAATCAGCTTGGTAGCACTCCGTTTCGGAAATTTGAAATCGAATCCTACGAGTTATGGCTATGCTAGGGACTACGTAATCAAGTTAATTTAATGTTGGGCAAATCAATATTTAAATTTCTTTCTTATCAAAGATAGAGTCTGCAGTTGCCAGAAACCTCTTATCACATTAGCTCATCTTTGCATGACTATTTCTCCATTATTAGCATGAGAAAAGACTTGTTTGTTGGTTCTAAAATGGGCCTGGCTCTTCTATGTTTCCGGCAAGCACTTTGCAACACGTCTTTTCCCTTATATACTTTGACCGCGAGCACTAAAAGTTTACTGTAATGAAATGATGCCTTCTCAAGAGTTGGTTATGCTAGAAGTTCTCAAAACAGAACAGATTACAAACGGTATTATAAAGTTGACTATGCTAGGCCTAATGTTATTAATTATTGCTTTCGCATCAGTAGCTCTTTCAAAAAGATGAAATATGAACTTGGTCAATAATGGAAAAAACAATGAATGTACCCAATAACTTCCAACTTTTCGAAAATTGAGGTACTTCAGGTGATTTGCGTTGCGCTTGTAACACAGTAGCACCTAATTAAAAGTTTAATTATACTCAAGGAAAGCGAAAGGTTTTTTCCCCGTATTTTAATGTTCATGTCAAACAATTTATCATCTTTGACTTCAGAGCTGTGTGCAAGTTTTACTTGCTTCAGTCAAAGCAAACAACTTCGTTGTTATTCAAAATTAAAATTAGGCATTGGTGTATGAAACCCAATAAATTAGAATTTTACGAATGTGCTTTAAAGAGAGAGAGGGGGGAAAATATTATTGGCAAAATTTCTTAGAGATAATTTAATAAGGAATTGTAAAGTAAGTAATCTTTTCGAAATATGCCGCATTCCGAACCGGGGATATAAATTTAGATTCAGTACTTTCGGCAGTCAAGTTTAATCTATATCAAACGTGTGCGGGGTATTTGAAGACCTTGTGACTATGTGTCATAGTCATAAAGATCTTTTTAAATTACTCCTTTATAGAACACGTAAACGTGTCATGAACACTGCCGGGAGTGGCAAACTTAACTCTCAACCATGCGAACAGAATCGAGGCCTTAGTTCTTTGACAAGTGTCATCTTCAGTTTTTCAACCGGTTTCTCAGTCAAAAGGTACCATTGAACAGTGTACACAACATGGTAATCATAGAAGCTAAAAAACAAACATTTTCTGTAGTTGTTCACCTCTAACTTTTACGATTTTAAATCTTTGGTTTGTTGAGCAGTTTGGCAAACGAAAAGTTGGCAAGGGTGTCAAAACACTTGAACCGAAATTATTCTTGTTTCACATGAACTTCATTTCCAGCTGTATTTTGTGGGCAAAGATCTTTGAACGTGTCACTTTTACACCTCCAACACATATATAGTTCACCTTGCGTGAGTTATGGAACTTTTCAATTGCATGCACTAGAGGTCAGGATAGCTTTTAGGTGCTGTTCAGAAGATTTGTAAACATTGAACGAACACGCCACGTAGAAGCAAGCTTTAATTAAAAAGTACATACTTTTTGGAAAGTTGAGGTGGTTAAAGATCAAGACTTACATTAACGGCTGAGCAAAGTCTTGAAAAATACGAATGGACTCACGTGCTGTACTAAAAAACACGGCGTCAGAGGGCGTGAGTCTTTTCACAAACTCGAATCTTTTGGAAAACAGCTAGATTTTAATGTACGATTTTAAGTTCTTCCCTTTACAATCAGAGCATAACGGTTGCAACTGTAACGGTTGTGTTTAATTTGTCTTTAATACAGGAAGGTTTCTCGTCGAGCTCTTATTGAGAATTAGCCAATGGAGCTAAAGAGAACATGTTTTCCTTCGCAAAAATCATCAACCCCAGTTGGTCTTCAGGCTTTTCTCAGTTGAAGTGGCTGTTTCATGTGAAACTGGCCGAACGTATTTGCTACCCACTCTTTTTCTGTCCAGTCTCGGCTAAACCCCAACGATAATAACAACCGAATTCTTCGTAATTTAAAAGCAAATACGTTGCTGTCAGACTCCGTTAATCAAAAACATCACCACTGCAAATTTTGGGAACCTACTCGAGAGCTTCGAATTTTGCCGCTGTATTATTTATGGCTTCTTTTCAACTATTCCGACTATCATTAAAAAGTATTCCAATTAGAGTAAAAGGGGAAGAACTGAGTGAGATGTTTGATTATATATACGGTTTACAAAGAACACTACTCAGAGCACGCTTTTTCGGGACATACTTGTCTATAGCTTTGTATTTTGCTGACCTTGCATATGGTTGGAAAACAACTTTCTTGGGCGACCAACTGGGACCTGCTGATTAGATCCCCTGCGTTGAATATCAGTTCAAATGATTTGCAGAAGGCTTTAATAAATTGATTGTCAAACAGCTTTCCTGACTGCCAGTGTTATTGCGCTGCAGACCAAGGGACCAATGCAGAGACTACCCACGAATATGCGTGTCCAGAAGAAATTTGCAGTAGAGACACTGTTTGTCTCAGTGTTCATCAAACGCTCGATATCTTTGCTTCTTTAGCATGTACTCGAAGGCATATTTGATGAACACATATACTGTTTATTATTAAGGGAAGCAGTTCACTTTTGCGAAGAGAGAGTATCAGTATGAGCTGACTTCAGTAATTGAAGTTAAAACTTTTTGCTGATGGTAAACTCCGCAATGCTTATGATTTTGGAACCGGGGTAAATACTAATATATTTCGAAATGTTTGCTTTGAAAGTAGCACTTGAAACGTCAGGGGCGAAAATGATTTAGGAAAATCTTGCACCTCCTCTGAGCTCTGTTTTAATAAACCAAATGAGAAGAGTACACAGCCTGGCGGCACGGGAGCCTTTGTCTTCACCGTAGACAATGAGTGTTCACTCCAAACAGAAAGCCGATCAAATGGGTTATCAGCCAAAGGCGCAAGGCCAAGGACTCCTGACTGAATAGGCGCCAAATTTCTACCGAACCTCTTAGTTTGTGGTGATAAAAGAAATCCGTTGTGCATACAGAGTTTGCAGACTTCGTCAATAAAAAAAACTATCTTAAGTCTAAAGACTGAAAGACGTGGAAATATCGCATAAACGGACAAGTAAACTTTGCTAAAAGTATATAGCTTTTTCTAAAGCAATTCATTACAAGCATAACATGGTCGTCGGGTTCTCTTTACCTGCATATCTGCAGCTCGAGAAAAAAGTGCTTTATTTTTCTTATCAGTTTACACTTTAAAACTTCTAGAAACACATTTTTGTTGTTGAAAACTCGGTGGAATTCACTAATATACTCCGCTCTCTGCTTACAGCAGGTAAAAATGTACATGTCATAATTGAATTTCAAATCTCTTTTTAGGGTCTTCTCTGGTTTCATCCTATTGCGCCGTTTAAAATTGCCTTTATTGTTCTGACACACTATTGGTTGTAACCAGTGTAACAAGACTGTACGGAAAACACTGCAATGTCAAGAAAGCATTAGGGTACATGTGCCGGCTGCCTCGTGCCACAAATTCAGATATAAAAGACACAATGTAGATTCATTACAATGCGAAAAAACAGCGCCTTCCTGTCGCGCAAGCACTTTTGTACACACTCGTCGACTTCTTTGATTATCTCAGTTTCTGTGTTGTTTGCGTTTCGGACAAAGCAAAACCTTAAAAGAACGACAAATATAGGCCAAGTTTACACAAGTGTTGCCTCGCTCGAAAATTTGATTACCCTTTCGTTTCCGATTCCCAGGAGGAACCAAAAGCCGTGAAAATTAAAGAAAAATTATCTGCAGAACAGTAAATGACTTACCTTGACGTTAAACTAAAAAGAGCACACTCACTTGACCCTACAGATATCTATGTATATAATAATTACCTCGAATTTTGCATGACCTTGACAAAAGCTACCAACGTTTGAGTGAGCCGTTTGAATATTATTAAACATGACGTGCCTTACAAAACCTGATTCCTCGTGTCAGACTGAGACCTGTATGAGTCAGCGAGATGTTTAAAATTTGTGGTACATTTGAAAAACCTTACTAAACGTTTTTCGTTTCTGATTCTTAGCTCTAACAGTCATTTTAGATAATCACCAGTAAACGGATTAAGATATATACTAGTTACTACTATCAGCTGCTTCAATTCGCCCATTAGATCAGTTTCTCCAAACGCTCAAAACAATTTTGATTTTTTAAGGGCTTTTTTTCTGAAATGACAGCAACGACAAGCCAGTTCATTATCCTTATTCCACTATCGCGGTATTTTGTTCGGATTTCCTGTAATAATACTTAGGTGTGTTTATACACCTTAAGCCATTTATTGCAGCAGCTAATTTTCGCGATTGTTTGGCAAATTGAAAAACTCGCCGCAATTATTATTTCTTGTCAAGCGCAGGAATTTATTGCTTTACTTAAACGATTTTTTTTTTCAAAATAGTGAAATACTCTATATCCAGTATTCGGCAAATTTTTCTTGACTGGAAGTGAAAGAAAATGGTTTCGTTAAAATCAAAGTTCCAGTGCTGAAGTTTACTTTGTAAAGGAAATTTTCTAAAATTTCATGATCGTTTTCTGTGAGAACATATACATCTACACGCTTTTTTTTTATAAGAACAAGTTTATAAGAGCATCGAGGCCCGAATTTGACCAAAAATTAAGAATAACGTAAGAACAATCCAGGCTGGGATTTGTAACCATAAATGCCAAGTTTACTTTTCTTAATGAAATTTTATTTTTTCCCCTCCAACCCGCCTGTATCGAGCGTTGAAATGCTCCAAATATTGAGATCGGTCGAATTTCCATTGCTATTTATTTGGCTTGATTATTCGAAGTTAGGTGTAGTTGGACTATTTTAGGACTTATTTCTTACTGTTGTTGTTCTTGTAAGTACTTTTAAAAACAAGAATAGCTTAGGAACAGTTGAGGCTGAAGTTTCCTAAAAAGTTAAGAACAATGAGGCTCGGCCAAAACTTACTGGTTCTTATATAAAAACAGACGTGTAGTTATAATCATTGTCTCCAAATGAACATAATCACCTCCTTTTTCAAATGGAATCCATCTAGACTTTCCGAAGAAAGTAATTTTCAGGTGCGTTTTTACTGTAACCAAAAAACGACTCATTTTTTTAAAAAGAATATTTTGCTAGATGGTAGGGCCTTTTCCCACTTTACGTTTTATACTTTTATGCGTAGAAATTGGGACAGTCATTCAAGCTTTCGCTCTAATTCTTTAGAATGAACAAAGTCTCAACCGGCCGTTCCTAATCTTTTGTAAACATTATTAATTTATACAAATATATTTTCACGTTAAGAAAATAGACCTGACTATTTTTAACATTATCATCACTTTTGCTTGCTTGCCAGTTTTTTTTCAGTTCAGCCAAGACTTTATATATGAAATTCTTATTTCAAATACAAACCAAGAATCAAAAGCTTTACTAAAGTTGATTTAAAACTTGAAGCAGCTACCATAACACTCATGAATGAACTGCTTAGTATTCACTGACTGCCTGGTTTAGAATCACAGTGTAATGCCCTTAGACTCATCAAAAGTCGTTTTCGTTTCAAGTATACAAAAAAGGTTGTTGGCGCACCCGTACGATCTTCGAAAGCCCAAAACAAATTATTATTTTAACTTTTATGCTGATTTAACTCGCAAGTCTAACCTTAGATACGTTAATATGGCTGGTTTAGATTTTCATTAGTAGATCGAGCCATGGGGTATCAAAATACATTTCCTCATATTGGAAGTAGTGTATTCAACAATACTTTCCAACAAAATTATATGTTTGCTAAAGGAACTATTAGTGTTTGACAGTACAGTTTTGCCACTTTCGTTGGACTTGGAGCTTCGTTCACAGTGGTGTAGCTGCTGTGTGACTAGGTCACGTGATCTGTGACCCAATCACTCTGTCCCCGATCTGTACAAGATTGAATCTACCCCCCTCCCTGTTCAGTGTTGGCCTGTACACTCTAATATGGATGACCTTTCTTATCATCTTGTGAACCAGTTTGGGACACAGTCCAGAATTTGGACCTCGTCAACGCTGACTTTGTGTTCAGTTCTCTCTCTGTTTATGTGTTTATGTGCCTTGAATTCCCACGTCACCTGTGTTCGGGAAAACGTTTTTTGATATATTTGCTTCATGTTGTAGGAAGACCTTGATGATACAGAGAAACCAGATGTTTTAATTAACAAAAGTGATTATGGTTCTTAGAATATGTGTTCAGGTATCCAAACATTACAAATGCAGTCTTTAAAAATGTCTTTCCCTCCCTACCATGAAAACTTAGAAAAGATGACCCTGTGAAAGTTTTTCCCCTTGGCCTTTATGTTAGTTTATAATCGCCTTGACCTTCTGCCGACACTACAGTCGTAGTTTTGGTGTGTTGGTCAAAGGTTAGCTGTTGTCAGTACACTTTGCACTTTCAACCACTTTAATTTTAGATACACAAAGCAAAACTTGTGCTATTGTTTGTTTTTAGAGTCTAGATGTAACAGTTGTTTCGTTGTAAAGTGTGACATATATCCTAATTTGCGAAAAGATATATTACAAAGAAGGCAAGCATGACAAAGCGTGACATTTTTTCCTACAGAACACATCACAAAGTGTAACGAGCATTACTAAGTGCGACAAGTGTTTTTAATAAGTGCGACAGATGATAATACAATCTATGATAGGTATTACAAAGTTCTAAAAAAAGAATAACAATGTGCGATTGCCAAGTGCGACAAGCATTATAAACAAGTGCGTCAGATGCTATTGCAAAGTGTGACAGTTGTTACAAAGCGTGACAGGTTTTGTGCGATATATGACAAAGGGGCCACCTTTAACTCGAAAGATCCCATTGGATAAATGATATTGTAGGTAACTCAAACCTTATTGTTAAAGAACGCAAACCTTAACAAGAGTATATTGCTAAAAGTGTCAGTTACTGTTATTGTTTAATACAGAAAGCGCGTTCGTAGAGTTAAGCCTACTGTAACAAAGAACTGTCTTGATATATAACAATGTGTGACAAATGTTATCAACAACTGCGCATTTCCTTGTGCTTTCTATCCCCTTTTCTCTCGGCTTACCCATCCCCCGTCGTTCCAATTCCCTCTAGGCCGTATCAACCAATTCAAGCATGTATACCATAAGTTGTACCAACTTATAATTGTTTGTTTTCTATGGCCGTGTGAGTTGACGTCATTATATCTGATATGGTATCAGCTGTCGAACTGTTGGCTTGTTCATTGGCTTTCACCAAAGTCATATTTCTGTAGCACAACCAGCTTTCTGATGTAATGTTGAGCTCTTTGCTAACAACTTCTCAGTACTTTTTGTAAACAAAAAATTGTTACTGTTGTGGTTACTTAGTGTTATTACTATTATTATTCCTATTTTATTTAGCCTATCGATATCTCTCTATGATAAGATAAATGAGCAGTACAAATTGTTTACAAACTTTGGTTTGTTGTAAAACCATGTTCCTCAGTCTTCATTTCATGGTGCTGTCACTGGGTTCGAGTTGCAAGGTCTTAGTCCTGCTCGATTGGAGAAGGCGAGGCCGCTGAGTTGGTGCATCAACTGGGTTGGTAAGGATGCCAGAGAGTCGGGCTGGAGGGATTTCTCTCCGCAAGTTTAAGTATTGCATAGTTCCGCCTGGTGTGGCTCGGCGCAATGCCAGCGAGGACAGCTAGTATTTCAGCAGGGGTTGGTAGCAAACAGCCAGTGATTAAGCGGAGGGCCTCGTTGACTGGGGTGTCCGCGATCTTGGTATGGCAGCTGTGGACCATAATAAGCAACTACCCAACCCTAAACTTGCCCTTTGTATATTGCATAAATAGATAGTAATTAAAGATTATGTTGCACTCTTATAAGCTGGGAGCAACGCCAAAAGTTTTCCATTCGCCTGTGTGATGAGGATATAACAATATTAGGTTTGTTTCATAAACTGGTGCACCTTTCTTACAAAGAAAAATGTGCGTCCAGAGAATGACATATACTCAGTTGTTGGCTATTATTGTAAGGTTACTTGTTTCCATTCCTGAGAACGAAGTATTCCATTCTTCTACTGAGCAATAACAGTAACAATGACTGACACTTTCTAACATAATCCCTTTTTAAAACTGTTTTTTTACGGATGGTCAGTTTTATAATCAAGATTTCGGTTATTTACATTGTCATTTTTTTATCCAATGGAATCTGTCGCTCTCATAGAAGAGGGCGACTCACCGCTTTCCCCCGTTCTGTTTAATTAAATTAAACTGATACTTTAAACACAAGATTTTCTCATATATGATTGCAGTATGCTACAACATTTTTTGTGGAAAAACGCGTTTTTTTTAAATTTTATACCAACCCTTAGTTCTTACCTTGATGGTAACACTACCTCTACAATTCCTGAATTGCTCCACGTGTTTTAATACAGGTGGAGGTTACGGACGAAAATGAATTCAGCGTTGATCGCTCGACTACTTGGAGTGTTCCTTTGTCGTGTTCACGCTATTTTTAAGATTTTCCTAAGCTCGTGCTTATCTCACATGTAATTAGGCTTGGGATACTCATTGTATGAACTGTAACAAGAAAAGCTGGTTAATGTTAGGCCTCTTAACGTTATGGAAAATGAATGATAAAAACCAGATATTGCTATCCCTAAAAAAAGGAAAAATTTACTAAACTTATGTTGAATAGAACTGATACTTATAGGATAAGTCGGACTGGTTCTTTCATTTCACTGCTGTCTAGCAACATTTCGCCACAGCAAGCAAAGAAAGCTTTTGAATTTTAAAGCTAGTAAAAGAAACAACACTAATACCGCAACAGAGACCGGAATAGCAAACCATCTCTGTAGAACAAAAGTGAAAGAACTTCCATCCAAAGACTCACTGTTGACCTTGGTCTTTCGTCTTCACAACTGCCAGGTGATGTGTTACCTTTCTAGCTTAACTGAGACCGCTCTTGCTTTAATACTTTTCATAAGTTTTTCAATATCCTTAAGAAAGTTTTTCTAGATTTACTTACACACTAAGTCGGCGGAGATGAAATCTGGAAGAGAGAGTCTGCAGGACGGCCGGTTTACAATTATTGTAAAACCTAAAAATTAATGTGGGATATAGTTTCTTGCATGACATAAATTTTAAAGATGCCTATCAAGGTAAAGACAAATATTTTACTATTGTATTTGTTAAGGATTTTAAAATTATTTATTATTGGGGGAAATACATGCACTTGAATGTTTCAAAAACAGTTTTCGCTTAACCCCCTGTGACTTCAGTTGGTATGGAAACACGACTTGAAGAGTTGATAACTACTACAGCTCAACACCAACTTCTAATAAGTTGCGGATGTATAAACAATAAATAAAACAATTTGTAGAATTTCATTACAGAAAATTGAAAAAGAAACTGCAAGCGTCCTACGCACACACGATCTCTTAGAATTATCTTGAGAGGGTTTTCGATTTACCGGAAACAACGTTTCCATCTTTTGAGGTTTAGAACCTTCGAGCTCGACGGTTGCAAGTCGAATTGTATATACATGTACCTCGTGTGTATAAAGCAGTGAAGGGCGCTTCTTTTCGATATAAATAATACTAGTAGTATTTTCTTAGTAGTTTTAGAAGAACCTATTATCCAACTTCGTGTTGACTATTGGGTGAAGGGTGACTATTGGATGAATGACATTGCTCGACCAAAACTCAAACAAACAAACAATAAGCAACAAACAAACAAACAGACTGACTGTTATACGAAAGAAAGACCAACAAAGGCAAAATAAAGATACACGTAGCCAAAGTACAAGAGTATGCAGGCTAATTCTTTCTATTAGATCTACTTAACAACAATATTCAAATGATTCTTCCCTTCAGTGAAATGTAATCGTTTGCAAGTTCAAAAGCCCTTCGTTTAGTTCCAGCACAAAGTTTAACCGTTTTCGTTGCGGTAAATAAAGAGTCTTCTTCAGTCTATGTAATTTGCATAAATCTTTATTCTTATACTAGTTCATTCGTTCAACCTTGCATTCAGTCCATTATTTAATTAATTTGTTTATTTACATGGAAATGTTTTAACCTATATACCAACAGTAAACCCCTTTACACTTAGTGATTTTCGCCTGGTTTCGCACTTGACTACAATGTTACTCATTCGAACTACATTAGATACTTTGCTGTTAAAGCTTTGTTCATATTTTGAAACTAACTACTAGACGGAATAAATATATTTGCTGTACAGTGCCAGGTTCCGTGATATTGTCATTTCGAAAAATCTTCCAAACTTACCAGTATTTTTTGTATCTTCCAATGTTAACAAAAAGATCGGCTAGCAACTAATAAAACTCTAACTTCTAAACCCAAAATAACTTCTCTTTATGGCTCATTTGTCGTTACTGTTTTGACTGTTCTTCACTTAAAGTCTTGAATACTGAAAGAGAAAGCTTGTAATCATCAACCCGCTTCTTCTGAGAAGTAGCTTGAGAATTTTATAAACTAATTTTGGCTTTCTGTCTTGTGGCTTAACAGGGGTTCATAGAGTATAGACAAGAAGCAAGTGTATGAGTTTTACAAATTACTAAAGCCTGTTCACAAGTCGAGACAACAATCTCACCTTCTCTCTAGATCAAAGTGATACAGTGTAATGTTTGTTTATAAAGTGTTTGTTCGCAAGATTCTCATCCTTGTTTTCATTTCCCGTATTCTTTCTTTGTTTTCACAAAATGGCTAATCCTTTCCGTATTTGATGAAATAAATCAATTATTTTTTCTTGTACTCGGAAAGCGTCTAATCTTTTCCTTTTTTGTAGAAAGTATTTTAACAGTGAACTTGTTTGTTTTAATGTTTTGCAAGTTTCCTTCAAGGAGATGCCCAAATTCGTTTGTACAAACTTCATTTACGTATTTTTTGATCTCATTTAAGTTTAGTTAATTTCTCTTTCAGATAGTGGTTTGTTAATATCAAAATAGCTCGCTGTTTGGAATAAGCCAACAGAGAAATAGTGTCTGAATACCATAGTCTTTACAGCTGTCAAATCGCCAAAACGTTATAACAGCATTTTACACCTAAACGACCCTGAGAAGATTGACGTGAATGTTGCGAAAGATACAAGTTTCATGCTAAAACTATAGAGATATACTAGTTTTTGTTGGTTTTCAAATTTCTTTTTTGTTACTAATCTATGGTAAACTTCTTGAGTGAGTATATACGTTCATGTTTTTGTCATTTCCTGGAAACGAGTTCTTCTTTGCCTTAAACCTCCTTTTGCAATTAACTAATTATGGGAAATTGGATTCTACTGAATATTGGAGGAAAGACAAATTGTTCATGCAACAAAATCTTGTATTTTGAGCGAGTCCCTTTTCTAATCACTTGTTATAATCTCCGGCACTCTGAGAAGACTTCCAGCTTAACTAATTATCGTGGAGAGATAGTGTGCAAGTGGCCGTGTTCCACAGGCATACCAGGAGGAATGTAAGAGCCAGCTTGACTGCCGCAGTAGTATGGGGGAGGTGTTGCCATAAAACTGGGTGGGGTGCCTGTGCTCATGACTCGAGAGTTACTAAGAACATGGGAAGGCGACGGGTAGCTTGGTATTGACGTGATCACCTCACGGCTAGAGCTCCATAGCCCTCCGCTACAACTTGAGTATCGGCAGGGGGAGGGTAGGCTCTGGCTTTGCTCCTTTGTTGTGGAAGGCTTTGGTTTGGGTTTTTGCTTGGTAGTGTCACCTTTGGCAAGCTGTCTACTTTTGGCCCGTCTATTTTTAAACCACACCTGTTGAATGTGAGAGAATTAGTTAGAACCCTCAAACAAGCTTATCGACCAACTATCCAGGAATCTCTTTAACACATTCTTTGTTCTTTATCTGGTGTCACAGACAAGTTAGCCGATCATTTAGAACCAGATAGAAGCTAAATTAGGGTTAAACTGCAGTCGACACCACGAATCAATTGAGGAAATCAACAAAGATTGATACAACGATCTTATTGGTCAAATGAATTGATAATGTTGTATGCCAAAATAGATTGTGTTTAACTCGATAAAGTAATACGCAAGCGCAGCATAATTAGGTGTACGTGTTAAACGGATGTGCTGGTGACTGGTTCTTGTCAAAATCTTTGGTTCTTGATTTGTGAAAATTCCGTGCAGACGTAAAGTGCCCAGTGTGTTGTTCTCTGTGATAAAGGTCGGGGGTCGATATTAATGGTTCTAGGTATGCGCAGTCTTTATCTCTCAAGAGAAATGCCCAGTTCTGTAATCATGCAAGCGAAAGTATTTAGTTCTAAAATTAATTAATAGATGAAAAACAACTCTAAGACACTAAGCTAAGATTGTTTGCCTTTCCTTGGCAAAGCTTTTTTTTCTTCTTTGAAGTTTAAAGGTAGAGATTATTGCGTGCCTAAGGACTGTTTTTGATGGTACTTCAAGAGTGCTTTGTAAGTGGGCATGCCCCTCTTGCAAGGAGTGACCTCGACTGCAACGTGCTGCACAAAAACCACGAAAATCTCAAGCATACGCGCTTTCAAATATATCGTGGAAATAATTATTATTTTACGTGTCATAAGGGTGTTTAAATTTAAGAACTCCCTACCTATATGGGATGTTGTGAGCTGCAACTATATGTGATCCTTTCTAACACGAGTCCAGCGTTCGTGATAAGAATGATAAGCACAGATTACAAGTGATGAACTTCACAATTTTCTCAAGATTTCTTCACTGTTCGACATGTGTTTGTTTCCGGCTATTAAGTTTTCCAAAAGAAGCACATTGTGCATATGGTGGGAATGTATGTATAGGGCTGTTTAAATACTATTAACAACATCATGCAATGATAACCTAAAATTTCTTGAAATTACAAGTGTCCTTTAGATTTTTTGTAAGAGAGTGGTTTTAGCTCTTAATTTTAGAGTAGTGCTTTACCCTTTATGAGAATTAGTTGTAACCCATACTCAAGAAAATTCGATTTTAAAGTCGGAAAATTTCAACAAAAGATCACAATTATCTCAAGACTGGACATTTTATCACCTCTATTAGAAAACCTATACTCGTTTACTATCAAATAAAGAAATCAGCTTGGTTCTGAAACAGTGTTTTCAAATGATCTGTAAGTACATTTTAAGCTGTACTTTACCTCGATAGGAC
This sequence comes from Umimayanthus nakama, assembly GCA_027574985.1. Classification (NCBI taxonomy): domain Eukaryota; kingdom Metazoa; phylum Cnidaria; class Anthozoa; order Zoantharia; family Parazoanthidae; genus Umimayanthus; species Umimayanthus nakama. The sequence continues at coordinate 17,471 of JAOBRG010255537.1, read as the reverse complement.
TGCAAAAACATAACAACAGCTAACAAAAATTTGTGTTAAAGTGAACTTGATGTCCATAACAAAAACTTCCGACACGTCGAAACTTTTTAAAAAAAAATAAAAACAGCAAATTAAGTCTTCAAGAAAGTAAAAATTTAACAAATCCAAAAAAGTATTTAGTAAGAAACTTGTTTCTTAACAAGATAAAAGTGTAAAGTTGTAAAACATTTTCCATTGTAAAACTGAAAGCGGTCTTTGGATGGTGTTTTTGATAAGAGTGTTCTTTTATTATTGAAGTAACATAACTGTCACTTTTACTTTTGATGGTAGAACAAAAAAGTTAGCAAGGTGTTGACTAGTACCAACTTTTTCAGAAAAAGTAACAATTTAAAAGGTTTTATCTATTTTGATGTACTGAGAAATGGTGGTTTCAGTTTGAAGTATTGTCCTAAAAGCGAAATATTGAAACGTGAGTGAGCCTTACAAAGGTAGTTTACAAGGGCGTGGTCATGTTTGATTTTGTTAAAAGTTCCAAGTTTCAAAGGAATTTCACGCTAAATTTAGGTTCATTTTGAAAGTTTAACATTTTTCCTTTTAAATCCAGCATGGTGCTATTAAGAAAGCACTTGGTTTATAAAGAAATGCGTCGGCCGTTTACTGATAATATTCTCACATGCTATAAGTCAATGCGGTACAAAATATAAGTCAGCTCGTGTCCTGCTCAAGGCAGTTTTGCTTACCACAAAACCCTAAATTTAAAACCGGAAAATTATATTATAAAACCACTTCTTTGTTGGTCAGTATTGGAGAGCAAACATGTTTTGATTTTTTAAGACTGTTTTCAAAACTAAAAGTTAAGAATAAACATAACATTTAAAACCTTCGATATTTGAGAACGGTATATTTTCGTTTTTAGGTATAGTTCGCTGACAAAAATGCCTGTATGTTGCCGTTTATTGCACACTCATTGCATTAGCAGAACTGCTTAGTGATTTGCAACGGACACTGTTTTGTAGATTCTACCAAGTTTCTTATTTTTATACAACTGGACAAGTGGATGCCTATAGTAGGTAGTCGCATGTTCTTGTTAAGTAAACATCTTTACAGCACTGCTGCCACCGGCTTACCTTAAAGAATCAATTCCTGCTGACTTAATGTTAATGTTTTTAAAATAGTTATATATGCATACACTTTATTGAGTTTCTCACCTGTACTCTTGATTCTGGAAGGTTAATTTTCATTGCTACTTCTTCCCTCATAAAGATGTCTGGGTAGCGAGTTTTAGCGAACAGTTCCTCCAGAATCTCCAGTTGAGCTTTGGTGAATGTCGTCCTTTCCCTTCGCTGTTTTCTTGGATAGCCTTTAGAATTTAAAGCGTTGTACATCTTGTAACTAAACTGAGCAATACACTTTTAAATTGCCAAGATCGGTTCTTGGTAAGCAATAAGAGGCTTTGGGAAATAAAGCAATATTACCGCTAAAGCCGCAACATAATTCAAATCAAAGTTGAAATGACTTTTAAGGATTTGCTGCTACTTTCTATCTTATTTACATTCCTTCATATTACTTCATATCCCTTCTTTATGCATGTAACTGTGCTTTCATTACTTCTTGACGACATTTAGATTCGTTTGTTACTTTCTGTTTTTTTCGTTCTGACGGTTAATATTTTATGCTTTTTTCTTCTTTCATTTTACTACAAAGGCCTTCTTTATGTATGTGACTGTAGAGTCATTCCAAGAACTCCGTTTTTTGTGAAAATAGTTTATCCTGGAACGGAATACACTTAAAGCTACCCTCTAAGTAGGTCTAAGAACCTAAATCGAGTACACAGGGATCTTGCCAGTATCGGTAAGAACTCTATGCAGGATTGCTTTCCTTTCCTGGGTTTTTTACTTTATTAAACCTTATCTGTTCTTAGCTTGTGTATATAAAGCTTACAGTCAAGAAGGACAAGTAACCACTGATAAAAAAGCTTAAGTCTGAACGTTGAAATATCGCTATTATTTTTTCAAACTCTTTCATTTTTAAGGGTACAACTACAGGTGACATTTAAATGTTTTTTTCCACGTAAAAGACAAAAATGAAAAAGAAAACAAGCATCAAACATTGTGCTTGGGTAGAATCATACTGGTATAACTATTCTGGTACTGATGAATTGGCTTGATTTGATAAGCATGTTGACTAAAATCACAAATCAAGTATTAGTACAAGATCAAAACAAATCCCTGCTGCTTTTTTATTTCTTGTCTCTAGATCTTGTCCATAGTATAGTTGTGTTCACTGTTTGACTTGTGTTGTTAACTCAAGTTTGACACCTACAAATATTCAATGATTGCAAATTGAGAAATGGGGAAATCAAAGCTAACGTTTTACTTTGAAACACAAATTCGGTTAAAAACTAAATAAAGACTATACAGGACTTGCTAGATTTCAATTGATCAACCCTAAAGTTGGGCTTTACACATGGCCTATTTGGTATTCCACAGAGAACAACAAGTTCGGATTCTCGGAGACGGTCATTTGTATATAAAAGAGATGATTTAAACTTAAATCTTTTGTAAGAAAGGAATGCAAATGAGTCATTTAATACAAAAACCACTTCCTTTTAGTCGCGCTTGTTTGAAACTGTTTAGGCAGCTCTTGGTACCTTTCCTGTACGTGGGCATGCACGGCTTGAGAAGGTTTGCAGTAGACAAACATTTAATTGTGGTAAAACTACAAACCTCAACCGTTTAGCACTGATAATACTTACCATATGGTGGCACCATTGGCCCGAACATCTCAGGGTTTCTTGGTCCAAAGTTGACTCCACCAACTGGGTAGGGCGAATAGTGGTTCAGAAATCCGGCCATGATGTTGTCCGTTGTTCTCTTGAGGTGCGCTGCTGAGTGAAAGAAAAACAAAACTGATGATGAATTGAATGGACTGCCTTTTGCATTGTCCGTCATTTCCTAACCACTTGGTTTCTACCCCCCGTGGCCTGTAACTGTCAACTTATTACTGCAATAGCATAGGGCCAAATCCGTTTGAACTGTCATTCTTCCAGGGATGGAACGTAAGAAACACAAGAGGAAGTGATAATGATTGAAGGGATTTGTATATACTTAGACTGATCAAAATTTCGGAGCCGTTTATTTTGAAAACCTATCTTAGAGTGTTGGATTTACTTGGGTTCGGTTGTTAGTCGATGATCCATGCACGTTCAGTTGTCATGAACTCCACGCGTTGTTAAAATTATTACCTTTTTTTCTCATATAAAGCAATGTGGGAGGTCAATCAGGCCCCTGCTCAGACAAAAAGGAAGCCGCAAATAAGCGAATCAAATTTTGCATCATGGATTAAATCTGTCACGGTATCACGAAAACAAGAGTCAAAATTAGCCAAATTATAGACTTTTCTAACAAGTTGACAAAACTTTCTGTTGTTTAGCCTCGAGTAATGAGAAAAAATTGGTCAGGTTTCCAGGGTTGCCGCCTTCTATGAGTGCCATTAAACTTAATCAGTTCGCTTTTGATGATTTCGCCATAAGTGATTGAAGTTGCACAAAAATAACAATCATCCCCATTAACATTTTGTTAGAGCTAATTTACAGAGGCTGTTTGGTTTCTTTTGATAATTGAGAAATTATGTCGAGAAACTAAACGCTGAAAAGACCGTAATTATTTCTAATTGATTAAACATTGTTTCCAAAGTTGATGCATAAGGTTATTTTGTAAAACTTCCTAACTGAATGTAGAAAACAGTGGAAGTACATCTCACCGCAAAAGTTGACGAAACTTTCAAACGTGTAAGTAAATATGTAATTTTTTAATAGTTTACACTACATCTTGGTTGTTTTTACAAAAGCAATTGTTTTTATTTTACTTCGATGTGAAGTAGTTTTTTTTGTGTTAAAGTTTCAATTCTGCTGTATTTTCAGTGTGCTAGAATAAAGGTGCAACACACTGATCGAATTTAGTTGCTGATTTTGAATAGTTTCGAAGCAGACCAAAATGGAAAGCGAGTAATACAAGAAAAATGAGCCAAACTACATCACTGTCCTACCTTTAATAATGCATGTGTTTTTTATCATTTTTTCTTTCTTTAATTTTGTTATTTTAGCAATAATTATGTTTACTGTTATCGCAGACGGTGTTTAATTCACTTATTTTAGATACTTCTATCATGATAATCGTCCAAATTATCGAAAAGTATAACGTTTCATTTCTAGTTAAAAACATTAACGAGCTGCGAGCGGTGAAGTGTTGAAAATAGATATTAAAAACCACTTTTTATTTAAAGCTGTACCTTTACCATTGAAAAAACCCAAGAGAACTGAGAAAGTTGAAACCAGTTGGCATCGGGCCATTCAAAGTATTTCAAGTAACAAAGTTTGCTACATTGTCAAAGAATTGACTGTACCAAGAGAAAGTTCAGAAGTCAGTTTAGTATTTGAATTAGCAAGCTTGTGACTGAACTATCTTGCCCATGCTGTGCAATTGAAAATAAAAGTTAAGAAACTGTTAAGTGATATCTTATAAAATAAATTTAATGGGGCGAAGATTTTGATTTGAAACGGGCTTAAAGGAGTATAAACCCTTGCTGAACTGGTGCAGTTGTGGTTTAACTCTCGGAAGTTTACATTTGTGAAAAATCTCTGATGGCTTCAAGAGGCTTTGGGACAAAATCTTTTCAGTCTTCTTAGCCTCGTCTCGACTTTTGCTTTGTCACGGAACTATGGAAAGTTCCTGATATATTCACGTACACAAAATTTTAACTCTGGAGAGTTTGCTTTGGGTGTTAAATATCAAAACCACGCAAGTTCCTATGGTGTGGTTCAATTAAACTAAAGATTATCCTCGTTAGTGGAAGGGTAAAAGACTTTCTAAAAATATTTTTAAGTCGACTTTAAAGTAGTGATTTCCATTTCATGGTTTAATTTTCATTCTACTCAAATCGAGAGTACCTTAAGACCACAATGTAGGAAATGCAGAGAAACTCCATGTAATTACAGAAAGTAAATATTCAACTGAATAAGTGAACTTAACATGTGCGGGAGTTGCTAAACCTTAAGGCGTGGGTTTATTAAGGAGACTGACAATAATTAAGAAAGGAGAAGGAACAAATGACATTGGATTTGACAGTAAAGTTAGAGTAAAAGGTTCACTTTAAAGAACAAGAAAAATATCAGTCCTTAAAACAGAGAGTTCACTCAATTAGGTTTTCTTGAGCACGAGTTGCTTTTGTGTCCATCCTCCCTGTCATTCTTGCTTGGTGTTTGTTAGGCCGGTTCAAACGAATTGAAGGGTAAAAAGAATGAGAAATCACATGTAACATTATCGTAAGATAGTTTTTACCAGTTCATCTGTTTCTTTGCCCTACAAATTAAAGAGGACTTTGATATCAAAACAAAATACAGTAGTTCGAAACAGATGACAATTGACAGTTCCGTCAAAGCACGTGTCCCTACGTAGCAATCAGAAGTGTTTGGATCTTGCTTGTTCTCAGAAAGTCGGAGCTTGAAAAACAGCTGACAAAAACCCATAACATGTATTGAAAATTCCTTTTGTATCTAGCGTTGGTTGTTACATGTTTCTTTAAAAAATGTTCTAGCATGTACTTAGCTTACTTTGAACCGTTGACAAAAAGCCATAGCACTGCATTTCATTTTGTTTCTCATGAGGAACTTGAAGATCAGAAATTCGAATATTGGTTAAACATGCCCCTGGTGGTATTGGACCGAAGAACGACATTTTAAGGAACACACTAGTTGAGCCAAGCCCAAGTTAAGTGTTTCGCCATTTAGTTGTAAAATTCAGCAAATCATGTACTTTTCAATAGGTGCAAAATAGAAACTTATGTTATGAGTTTTCATCAATTATTTCATCAAAAAATGGTAAAAAAGTGCTTGTTACATTCTACAGTGATGTAAAATATCTCAATTAAGAAATTCTTTCTCGTAAGTATGATTGCTAAACTGCCTTACCTAACAGCTTAGCTGCGTTACAGCTAAAACGTGTTCTTGGTTTAAGAACTTGGTCTTATTTACCGGCGTTTCCAAGTGGAAAATGTTTTAAGACAATATCATGTTAATAGCTCGCCAAACAACGTTTTGACTTAAGAATTTTTACTTCGCGACAGAAAACGAGTCCTTCAACTCGTTGACAATAAATTCCAAATATTTCTCTAAGAAAAAATACTGCAATGAGGCGGAGCTTCATGTTTTTCAGTTAACGCCCCACGTTTTAGGACT
>JAOBRG010255426.1:0-16522 GCA_027574985.1 Umimayanthus nakama | reverse complement strand
CGAGTGAGATATCGAATGTGAACACGAGAAGATAAATTCCATATCTCCAAGCGTCCATGTATTATTCTGTTTATTATGTAAACAAGAATCAGCCATTCCATAAACCAACACCATGCCATATAGTCGAGAACTCGATAAATGTAATTCATTGTTTAAAATACTCCAGTGTAAACTCGGAGCTCTAAAAAGTACAGTAAAAAATAAATACAAATATTAAAAATGTCCGGTATCTTGTTCAAAATATAAAAGACAAGCGTCTCCAAGCGTCCATGTATTATTCTGTTTATTATGTAAACAAGAATCAGCCATTCTATAAACCAACACCATGCCATATAGTCGAGAACTCGATAAATGTAATTCATTGTTTAAAATACTCCAGTGTAAACTCGGAGCTCTAAAAAGTACAGTAAAAAATAAATACAAATATTAAAAATGTCCGGTATCTTGTTCAAAATGTAAAAGACAAGATAAATGGTTAAAATGTTCTCAAACTATCAAATATTAATGGATAAGCAAGTGTTTCGTCTTTTCGGCTCGGTCCTGTCGTTTTTTTACATGTAAAAATATCGTATTTTTACGTGTGTTCAGATACCACATTTCTCGGTGGTAGAAATCCTTGTAAAACACTGCAGTTTATATAATAAAATAAAATAAGTTATCTGCTAACCATCAGATACCACCACCAGTAGCTATCATCTTAGTTTTAATCCTCAGCAACTTTTATTCCCAGGATTACCAGAATTGATAAAACGTTTCTATGTTGATTTAGAGTTGAAAACTTTGTAAATACCATGCTTTTGAAAACTGTTAATTCAACGAATCACAGGATAACAATGTGTATCTTCATTTTGCATTTGCGTAGATTGACTGGCCAGTCGTATCCCGCGATCTTCCCGGCCGCGTCATCAAGTTGGCGTTAACATGCAGACCAGCAAGTGGGAACCCTTGCTTACTCTTCAAGATTGAAGGAACAGTCGACTGTAAGTGTTTTAATAGATCTGCTACTGTTTTAATTTACATAATATTTTCAAGACAATGTTTGATACGATATAAGTGTGAGTTAGTTGTTTTTCTGTACTCGTTGCTTTTCAGATATCCTTGAAGCAAGACTATGATCATGATGAGTCTCTCAATCGGTTTAACTAAAATTGTGCGAAGAGCCGTGGTGATAATGTAAAACTTTGTATTATGTTTCAGAGTACCTGACTGAGTAGATGGTACTCACAATTTCGAGAAAAAGTTTTAAATCAAAGCAAGTCAAGCATAATCACAGCAAAACTTCAGTTTGTTCGTTTTGCCTGAATATTTGTAAAATGATAGAAGAAGAATCAGAGGACACTTACTCACTTGGTGTTTTTGTTTTTTGTTAAGGTCCAGCAGAACCTTTAGCTCCAGCTCGGACTACATCGCCAATCCTAAGGACAACATCTACGTTTAGTTCATCATCTTCATCAAAACCATTATTGCTACCATTAGCATCTTTATCGCAACCATTAATGCTACCATCAGCATCTTTATCACAACCATCAGTGCTACCATCAGCATCTTTATCACAACCATTGGTGCTATTATCATCATCTTTATCACAACCATCATTGCTACTATCAGCATCTTTATCACAACCGTCATTGCTACCATCAGCATCTTCATCAAAACCATCACTGCTACCATCAGGATCTCTATCACAACCATCAGTGCTACCATCAGCATCATCACTATTCGCTCAATCTATAGTAACGACGTACTCATCATTGTCTTCAACATCACCATCATTGCAACTGTTACCAACACCAACCTCGTCGTCAACAACAACAACGAAAACTGCAAAAACAAGAACAACAACAGTATTGCCACTTCCTTTCCATTCCTTACCTTTGTCATCGTTAGTGCTGCCGGTGATACCATCGTTGCGGATGGTGAGTAAAATTGTTTAACAATCACTAAATATTATTGGCCCATTTAACATACTAGCTTGTTTGACGCGGAACCCATTGACTCAAGATTTATTGACTCTGTTGACCTATGGCTTGTTAGCTCATTTAACACAAAACACATTGACTCATTTGACTCATGATCTATTGACTCATTTTACTCATGACCTATTGAGAAATTTACCTCATGAGCCTTTGGTTGATTTGACTCATGACGTAGTGACTTATTTGCCTCAACCCCAATTGACTTATTTGACTTATTTTGACTTGTTCGACTTATGACTAATAATATTTGAATTAATGGTCTCATGCCTATTGATTTATTAGACTTACAGTGTATATATGATCTATAGATTGAATTGTTTGACTCATGATTATTTGACTCATGTTTGACTCATGGACTATTGACTTAATTAACTCATGACACATTGACTTATTTGACTCATGACCTGTTGACTTATTTGACTCATGACCTATTGACTTATTTGACTCATTACCTATTGACTTATTTGACTAATGACCTATTGACTTATTTGACTCATGACCTAATGACTTATTTGACTCATTACCTATTGACTTATTTGACTCATGACCTATTGATTTATTTGACTAATGACCTATTAACTTATTTGACTAATGACATATTGACTAATTTGACTCATGGCATATTGACGCACTTGACTCATGACATATTGACTTATTTGACTCATGACATATAGACTTATTTGACTCATGACATTTTGACTTATTTGACTCATGACATATTGACTTATTTGACTCATGACATATTGACGCACTTGACTCATGACATATTGACTTGTTTGAATCATGACATACTGACTTATTTGACTCATGACATATTGACGCACTTGACTCATGACATATTGACTTGTTTGAATCATGACCTATTCACTTATTTGACTCATGCCAGGCCTGTAGCTGGGTTTCATTGAAGGGGGTTCGGAGACATTAACGTTTGATGTAACTAACTCTGCCATGTAAACTACTGCTGATAAAACGGTGGTACTGTAACTTACCTGTAAACCGGACTGTAAACTATCTTTATAAAAGTTCTGGTTTATTAACTAATTATTTCATTTTTTCTATGCTTTGGGTCTGAGGGGGGTTTGTTCGAACCCCTCAAACCCCCTCCCCTCCTACGGGCCTGCATGCCCTTTTGACTTATCTGACTAATGACATATTGACTTATTTGACTCATGGCATACTGACGCACTTGACTCATACCTATTGACGTACTTGACTTTCGACCTATTGAGTCATTTGACGCTGACCTTTTGACTCATTTGACCCAAGACTTACTGACTCATGAACTATTGACTCATTTGACTCATTATCTGTTGACTTATTTGACTCATGACCTATTATAGCTCATTTGACACACCACCCATGACTCATCTGACACACGGCCTATTGACTCATGAAACCAGAATAACCCTTCCACCTGCTAGATATGTAGTATATACCTATTATAGGCCGAGTTCGAGGTCCGTACGGCAAGTTATGGACCGAGTTTTTTCCTTCCTTTTATGGCCCAAGCACGAAGCGCGCGGGACAGAAAAACGAGGAAGGAAAAAACGAGGATCCATAACTTGCAGTAATAATCAAGCAAACAAGGCTAAAAAGATGTTTATTATATGGCTTTGTTATTCCGGTTTTGAAAGGGTGATCGAGAGCTTCGGTCCGTACGGCCACTTACGGATCTGGAACTAACCAATCATAGCACGCAAAATCAGTCAGCCATATAATAATAAAACTAAATGTACTACCATGCGTATACTCCTTTATTTCTAATAGGCGACATCATCAACTGCGTTACCCGGGATAGAGAAACTTCCGGAGAACAGCAGACGAAGCGATAAAAACGAAACGCAACGTGAACGTATTTTCATCATTCTGGGACCGGTTGCCGGGATTGTGGTTCTTGTTGTTATTTTTGTCGTCGCTGTTTTCATCTTGCTTCGACGACAAAAGTCCAGGTAAAACACACTATAATTTGAACATACCTAGAAGCCTTTCAAGAGGTTGGGGGTTCAAATTGATCTCTTCAAAATTGCAAGTTTTAGCCAAAAAATGACTAAAATCTGAAAACTCTACAACGGATTCAAACTATTTTTATACATCGATCGATAAATGCTGTTATCTCGTCATTTTCAGTTTTATGTTCAATTTTGGATAGAGTCTTAAATGTTAAAAAATCCAAGACGGCGGACGTTATCTTGACGTCTAATACATAACTATGGTTGCAATGGAAACCAATTAAACATGTTGTCACGTTTGATTGTAAGTACAATTGAAACTCATTGCATGTGCACTAAGGAAGATAGTGACTATATAATAATAATTATCTTGGTTGCAATGTCTTGGTTAAGAACGTGGCTTAACACAAATGTACTTAATAGCTTCAAATTTCCTCTCACCTCGGTAAAGTTTAAGCCAGTGATATATTTAAGATTCTTTTTCTAGTTAAACAGCGCTAATCGTTTGAATAAAAATATTGACATCTCTAAAAGAGATTTTTTGTTTGAAACTTGGTTTGCAGAGAGAAAACATCTCCTTCCGAGTGCGAAGTTGAAGGTAAATTATTATTTCTATTTAACAGAAACTTAACTGCATGACTTTATTTGTTTGGTTGTTCCACAGGCAGACAAATCTAACAGTGCGAGTTGTCATGAAATATACACACTCGGTGATTCCATATATATGCTGTAATTTGTAACGGCCGATTATCGGCACGTTTGATGTGATAGCAGAAAGAGTCTAATAAATCCCACAGTGTCTATCTAATTACCCCCAAAATGGGCCAAAGTATAGCCAGATAAGTAAAGTCCACTTACTTAATGGCATTTGTGCTGTCTCGTGTGATTTAGTGGTGTTTTGGGAAAGATTCCTCCGCGACCGTTGATGCCGCCCCCCAAAATATTAAAATAATCTAAGTATCAACTCTTCGTTTCAGTTGCTGATCGTGAACAACACAAGCGGAGTTCTGTTAAACAGGTAAATCTCAATTTATTTCCAAGGATTACACTCGTATAAATTTATTTTAGTGTAATGCATGGTATTTTTTGAAAATTTGGAGCTGGTTTACTTTATTTCAAAACCAGTTTGTCAGTATCACTTTTCTATGAACTTCCTGTCCTGAAAAACAAATTTAGTTATACTATATCGTCTGAGCTTTGCCGTTTGTACCGTGGTTCTGTATAATGTTTTGTTCAAACACCATACCATGAAATAAAATGTTTTGTAAAATACGTTAATACATAAGTCTTAAAATAAGAAGAAATGTTTGTTTTAAAAAGTAATTAGCAAAACTGTTTTAAAATGGCTATGAAACGAAAAACTGGTACCAAATTTAATGTGTTAATTTAAAAGACTTCTCTAAAACTGAAAGGATGGCGTTTAGTTTTTTTCATATATCACTTTTAGTTCTCTAGATATTCATGTTTGAAATTTTTTAAACTATGGACACTTTAAGACTTACTGATATGTTTTGTTTTTGTTTTAGAAGATGTTTTTAAACATTTTTAAAATATGACACTAGGCTCATGTTCTGAAGTAGTACAACAAATGATAGAAGCAAAACGGTACTGATTACTATAAGATTTTTTGCAAAAATGGAAAAAGTATAAATACTTTAATTTATGTTCCATTTTAAAGTTAAAGGGAAGAAAAAGTTAGAAAAATAGTGGGTAAGATCATTGTAAAACAGGTTAAAATTTGTTTCAAGGAAACACATTCTTTCATTTTCTTTTTTCTATGTTATTTTGTTTACAGAGGAGTGATGTTGATCAGTTCGCTCAGTTTAATCCAATATACGAGCCGACAGCGCATGTTGACAAGATTACACAAGGTAAAGTATCAACCTGTTTCAAAACTGCCGGAATTAAATTTTATTCCTAAAGTGATGTGGTTGTTTTTAGTTTATTTTAATGTAAAGTTTATTACTTTGCTTCAGGTTTTGTCGTACTACTGTTGCTCTGCCTCGTGTCACGTCACGTCATGTCATGTCGTGTTGTGTTGAGTTGTCCTTTGTTTTGTTTTGTCGTGTCATGTCGCGTCGTCATTTTGTGCCTAAAGTTTTTACTATATTGTGAAGTGTTTGTCGCGTTACGTTGTATTATGTCGCGTCGTAAAGCATTGTATGGCGTTTTGTCGTAGCATGTCGTGTCATGCTGTGTTGTATTACGTTGTACCGTTTTTCGTCGTGTCGTGTCCTGTCTTATCATGCGTATTCTGTTGCAATTTGCTGTTATGTTACGGTTACTTAGGTATCAGGATACCAAGGGCCATATCTCATCTTTAGTTACTATTTCCCTATTACAAACTGATTTCTTCAAAACCGTGAATGGTTGTTTTAACTCAAGCAATCGAACATTTACCTTGGCCAATGGTGAGTGTCGTCAAACCACTGAACAACAGGAAGACTAGTATTGATCGATGGTTTAAGAAACAAATTTTATAAAATATAAAATAATCAAGTTCTAATAGTTATTGTTTACAAACAAAGTTCTTCGTAAGCAAATCAATTAAAAAATAACGTTTTTTAATAAACTATGAGTTTTTTTAAGAAATGTTAGAATTGTATTTAAAAGATTGTGGCGATTTTGAGTACTTTTTGTATCGACAATGTTTACTAGTAGCAGGAACAGATTGCCCTTTTTTTAAGTAGATTAGTAAAGGCGAAGGTTTACTTCGTTCGAGACTTTATAGTAAAGTACCATTTAAAGAAAACCAAGTTTATATTTACTAGCATAGATAACAGAACGAACTAGTGTCTATTCATATCGAATTCATGTTAATAAAATTCACAGGTGAAGTACATCTTCAAATGGAAAACAGTTTTGGATTATCAGCCTCAACATTAACTTTTCGGCAATCGGATCAAGAAAACCATGATCAAAGGACGAGCAACAAGTCATCCAAGGTTGGAAAAAACAACGGCAACAGATCAGGTCACTTCAGTTGCGATGCCGATGAACCATATCGGAAGGGTTACGAAAACCTTGCTTTTACACAGGACGACAGCAACGCTCCATTAGAAAATGCATACTCAACTAACTGGGACGAAAATACCTACGAGACAGTCCCACTTTTTAATGAATCAACCAGTGCTAAACGAAAAATCCGGGGATATCATGGTTACGATAATACTGAAAGCGTTGTGGAAACGACTATAATGCAGGACATCAGAAACAAAGCTGGATCAATGAAAGATGATAATTATGGTTTCCACATTTATGACCAAGCTGAAAAGAAAAAAAGTCTACCTTCAGAATCGGTGAAACCTTTGCAGAGCAGTGAAGAGGTTCACGTCACTGTTGATAACGCTACTAAAGACGCTGCAGGCACAACTGATACCGAAGGCAACATTTACGACAGGGCCGAAGGCTATGAAGGTCAGCCGCTAGACAAACCCAAAAGGACTTATCTGAGTGACGAATTCAGTAAAAGAGTTCTAAATAATACTTTGAAGAGAAACACTGAAGAGAAAAGCTTCAATGCTTCCTATGAAGACAATTTCTACAATTCCCCTGAAGATATAATATTCGATTAATCCATGCAAGTGATGACTGGCTTATATCACTATTGTGTTCTAGCTTGAGGCCCTGTTACACTGTGCAATTTTCTCAGCAACCTGTTTTGCAATGCCGTTGCGAGATAAGTTGCTTTGAAAATTGCACAGGCTTTTTAGAGTACTAATTGGAGTAATCATAAGTTTGATAAGACCGGTTTCAGTATTTGTAAGCCGCTATCGTATGAGTGCGAACCCAAACGGAAACATCTATCAAACAGGAAAAGCGTTTAGTGATTATGTTTTGTTTATATTTATACTTATCTGCCAATAAAAGCTGCAGCGTTTTCTTTAAACAAAAATAACGAAATCTCTTTGATTTGAAAAACTTTTTCACTACTTGTTTACTCTTTGTTGCATCGGCCAGTGCCAGGGAAGAGTCAAGAGTGGCTTTTGGTCGAAACATTCGTTCATCCAATCTCAAACAAGTTATATAAGCTTCGTTCCCAGTCTGTTGAAAGAAACTTGTTTGCCGACAGATCAAAACGACACTGACACAAAAACAAGCGCACCTGTTCTAAAATCCATCAAGATAGCACGCGCGTTCGACGAGTGATCACAGAAGCGATCAAACTAAAGAAATCCCGTGTGTGTTCAGCTCGCCTGTTTTCGTTGCAAAGCAAATGAAATTGCTCTACTTAAAAACACTTTAGGTCTACAAACACAACAAGCAAACTCAATTTATATACAACCAATAGTCCAAATTTCCACAATTCCTGAAAGGTAACCAAGCCTGTACTTGAAACAGGGCGAAGGTTGTCTTGTACGTACATATAGCTTTAGTTTTTTTCTTTTCCACAATTCCTTGTTCTTATCTTGCTTGTCTTCCTGTGGTCGTTGGTTTGTCTTGTTGTCACGACCTTTCGGCGTCTCGCCTTCTTCTGGCGAATGATGTATGCTGTCCAGTCAGTTGGTTGTCCATATGTCGGAGGTTGTCCGAGCTTGTGGGGGTCATGTTTGTTGGCGGTATATATTCATGTAGGCATCGTACGATTTCCACTTTTGGGGACCGTGTTTTTCTTTCTCTGCGCTACTGTAGTGTTGGCTCTTTGTCTCTGTCGTGATGCGGTCATCATCTCCCTAGCCCTGTTATTTGGTTGACGCAATATCTTGAAAGTGTCTTGAGTTGGGCGTAGGTGGAGGTCTTTATGCATATTACCATATAGTAGTAGTCTTAAAAGGCCCACATGAATAAAACTACCAACAAACATAACTCCAATAAGTGTGTTCATAGTCGAGGGTTTCAAGCAGTCAAACATTGTCATTTTGGTTTAGGTGATCATGAGATCACTTATTGACCATAAAAGACTTAAAAAAGCAAAAAGAAATTCAGTTGCCTTGTCTTTCTTTAGACGGAGAGACTCACTCCCGGACCTTTTTTATGCATTTCTATTGAGCTGAAACAGTTATGTTTATTAAAAATGGCAACGTCAATACTTTGAAAAAAATCAAAATGCTGTACAACATCATTTTAATTCATCTTGAAAATTCTTATAAATATATTATTATGTACAAATCCAAGCAATGTTTGATAAATGCAAAACATCATACATGGACCATTAAAAAAACAATTACTAGAATAAGTCAAAGTTTTAGAACAGAACCCCTTGCAAAAATTACATGCCGCGGCCGCGATCGCGGATATGATTCCGTGATCTCTACCGTGATTCCATTGGATCCACAATAACGACCGTGAAAAAAAAGTAAGCGTGGTAGAGAACGTGGGAACTGTGGATGACGAAGACAAGCTTCCACTTTCAGCTTTAGTTGAGAAAGTTGGAGAAAGTGTACATGTTGATACAGCCGAAATAATTTGCACCAAAGTCAGATGCTTCGTGGCAAAAAATAGTGCAATTTGTTATTAATTGTATCAACCTTCATTGAAATTTAAGACTGCATCGAGATGAAACTGTTACATATGAGTACGGACCATTTTTGCTGATTAAGATTAGTGTACTTGTTTGTTGTTGTAAGTGACACTCTATACTACCGATACAAAGGAAAAAAGTGATAAAAATACCATAACTCGAAGTTGGGTTATGGGGATGGGTCATGTTTTTTTCAGCCCATGTCGGGGTAGCGGGTCACCAAAGTTTTGTACCAATATGAGGGGGTGTGTCATGTTTTTTAGAAGCCGGGTTTTAATTTTCTCCGGCCCCATCCTCCCCCCCCCCTCCTCCCCCTGTACCTTTTTACCAGCCCCTTACCAACAACTGACTTGCCCGCAAGGCCAGTCATTTGAAAAAAAATTCAAATGCCCGGGACAGTCCGGGGTTTACCCTGGGGAATTCTTGTGGCTGGAATTTTTATTTGTATCATTTGTTTTTATTGTTTTTAATGTTAGTAACGGCTCCAAATTTTTGTAGTTTTCATCGAAAAGATTTCGCAAAAACACGAAATTTTGGCGGTTACGAAATGCTCATAAGATTATTGGAATTGTTCAAAAGAAAACTGGAAATAATTAGAAGGTATAATTGTTCAAGTGTTTCAAAGGTTATTGGAAATTGTTGGAAGATTATTGGAACCTGTTTAGAAGGCTATTGGAAGTTTTCAGAAGATTAATAGTTATGTTAAGAAGACTAGAGAATTTTTTTCAAAGATCAATGGAAATATTAGAAACTTAAGATTATTGGATACGATCAAAAGATTATTGGAGATGTTCAAAATCTTATTAGAAATTGTTAGAAGATTATTGGAAATGTTCAGAAGATTTTTGAAAATGTATGTGTTTGGATGATGACTGAACACAAGGATACATTTTCGGAAATGTTCGGCAAATCAGTCAAAAACGCTTAAAAGCATCTAGGAATTCTTTGAAAAGCTTTAAATCTTCTCATGCTTAAACTGTTGAGTGTCAGACTTATAAAAATGAGACAACACTAATACTTCTTTTTATCTTAACTTGCCAATTCCTAATTATTCAATTTTAACTGAGGAAGGTCACTGAAAGTGTTACTTCAGTGGCAAAAGTCACTTTTAGGAATTTAACGTGAAACTGGTTGAGTAAAACGAATATGCCACTCATTCTGTTCAAGGATTTTTAGAAGTGTGCAAAAGTTTATCCTTATTCCAGCAATTCCGAAGTTTTCCGATAAAAAGAATCACTAGCGTCACGTAGAAAACTAAAGTTCTTCAAGTGACGTTACCTTCGGAACAAAATTTGCTTCCAGTTTTCTGAGCTTCTCGAGCGGCTGCGATCGGCGGGAAAACTTGAAAGATATTTTTGGTTGAAGGAAACCGGCGCTTCTTGGGCAGACAATTTGATAAATAATTGTAGGTTAGAATAAAAACATTTATGTTCGAATCAGCAGTTGGTCCACTCAAGTCAACTAGAATAACTAGAAAGTTCCACTTGTGATTGGCTTTGTCTCTTGTAAGGACAAGCGAAGTGGCGTTGCGTTCGTTTAAAGATGGTAGGCGATAGGCGCTTGTTTACTTGATCTGAATAAGCATGTCAATGTGGAATGTAACCAGTTGATTTTTTTAGTTAAAACTAGAATTGATACGTTTTTATCTTCAATTAGTTGCCGCTTCAGAAAACGTACATGATTGGTTTTAAACAAAAGCTCCACAACCTACATGCCGGTTCAAAGTGGCAGTGCCAAAAAAGTGAAGACTGAAGTCGATGCGGAGCTAAAAGAAGACCTCAAGGAAATAATTCCCAAAATTGAAGTACCGGCCTTAAATCAGTATGTCTTATTATCTGGATCCTACAAACTACTAACTCCGCTGCAATTGCAACTTGATTTAATTAATATAGAAAGTAAGAACCTTTCATGAAATATCGAGTACTTCTTTTGACATTCGTTGCGGTAGTTTATTACAAGTAGGAAAACCTGCAAATATATCACCTTTATATATTTAATTTAAGAAAAAACGA
This sequence comes from Umimayanthus nakama, assembly GCA_027574985.1. Taxonomy (NCBI): domain Eukaryota; kingdom Metazoa; phylum Cnidaria; class Anthozoa; order Zoantharia; family Parazoanthidae; genus Umimayanthus; species Umimayanthus nakama. Next base: position 5,121 of record JAOBRG010255426.1, on the reverse strand, counting down.
GACTTTTTATATTTGAAACTGTGTTTTGCTGTTGGGCAAAGTCAGTGGGAATCCTCAGTCGCTGAGCTTTCTGGTTTTTTAAACGTCAATAGTTGAACTAGAAATTGCTAAAAACCAAACTCCTACGATTTGCGACTTAAATATTTGCCAATAAATTCAAACAAACTTCGCGTATTGATGTTTTGCTTGAAACGCCTGCATGCTGCAAAGATAACTTGAACTTACTTGAACTCGGAACTAGTATGGTTTTCTGCCGTGCAAATCTTTTAGAAGTTACATAGAAATTAAAATTAGTTGCTTTGTTTTTAGCGAAGCAAAAAGCATCATTTTATCGTTAAACAACGAAATACGAGCAAAATCTTCTTAGACAGAATCACTTCCTCTCGCGCCATCATCAGCTGTTGCCACGGCAAGTACCAAAATCCGAACGATTTCCGAGCGGTTCCGAAGACTCGTATAAAACTACATTTTGCTCATTTTCACGCGTTTCTAAAATTTTTTGAACAAAATGAGTGACGAATTCGTTTTTTAGCCAATTCTGCGTTCATTTCCAAAAAGTTGTTTTGGCCACTGGCGTACCCCTTTAAGCGGTGACCGAAACGTTTTAAAAACAATTGACAGTACTGAAAAAGGCGGCCACTTCCCCTTTTGCCAATGGTTCTTAGCTCACTTTGAAAATTTTAAAAACGCTGTTTAAAACGGACAGAATGGTCGAACAACTAAGACACAAAGTGTTGTAAGTACTTGGATGAACTTTCCAAAACAAATAGCTTTTTTCGTACCTATTGGCTGTGCTGGGTTCGCAAGGTGTTGTGATTAAATGAATTGGTTTTTTTCGTGCCTATTGTCTGTGCTACGTTCGGAAGGTATTGTGGTGAAGAAAAATTATGAAGAAAACCTGAAAGTTTCATTATTACAGCTATCCGCGATTCAGCCTCAGAACACAAAGATGAAGCCGAATGCAAAGCAAATTTTAGAGTGGAAAAACCCAATCTCCCTTTCCTAGCTGAAGCTCTTGGAAATCCTCCTCAATTAACTTGCAGCCAAGGAAATCTGACAAAAGTAAAACTATAACTACTAGGTTTACAACACTCTGTGGTTTTTCATAGCAAAACTGCAAATTCTGAAATACAAACTGTTTCTTTTGATTCCTCGCTGCCAAGCCACTGAAACTCTGAGAAGTCTTCCGTGCTGGAAAGTGGGAAAACCTAATTAGTTTTCGACTTTCTTGTCCAAACAAATCCATCGGAAAGAAACCAAAGTAATTGGTCTAATCAAATAAAGCAAAAGTTTTCAGTTTGTTGCTGTTTAAATGTAAAAATCAAACTAATTTACTTGACATTCAACACTGACGCCAAACCTTGTTCAACCACGTCCACAAAGAGCGGGAACGCCGGTCACAAGCTCCATATGACATACGCAGTCAATTTTTTTCACTTCCGGTTAGGGGTCTCACGTCCGCGTTCTTCGATCTCAAAGTCCCTATTGGCTGTAATTGGCTCGCAAGGAATTGTTGTGAAACGTATGGCTTTCTTCGTGCCTACTTGTTGTTATAGGCTTGCAAGGTATTGTGGTAAAAAGTATGGCTTTCTTCGTGCCTATTGGCTGTGTTTTGCTCGCAAGGAATTGTGGTAAAACGTATGGTTTTCTTCGTGCCTACTTGTTGTTATAGGCTTGCAAGGTGTTGTGGTAAAAATGTATGGCTTTCTTCGTGGCTATTAGTTGTGTCAGGTTCGCAAGGTATTGTGGTAAAATGCATGGCTTTCTTCAGCCATGCCTATTGGCTGTGCGAAGTTTCTAAAGTATTGCGGTAAAATGTACAGTCCCTTTTGTTTTTTTGATATAGTCAACTGTGAGTCGAAATTAAACTATCCCTTTTTATTTACAATGTTTAAGGCAGAACTTTACTTGAACTGTGAGTTTGCGGGTTTAATTCTAAACTTAAGGAATTACTTTTTTTCTGAGAAATGGACAGATTAGCTTAACCAGATAGTGATACAGAGTCTGCTCCGACGAATGGCTAACACTTGAAACGTCAGCTAAACACTATATCCAACAGGCGAAAAAATACCACATCAACTTTTGTTGATCAAACCCGTTTGTTCAGCGTACTCGCCCACGCAGATAAAACATTTTTTTTTTCAAAACTAGTCTCCTAGTGAAACAGCTAGCTTCTTTGACTAAACACGTGTCAAGAAGTGACAAAAATTATTGAGCGTTTTATTTTCATTTCTTTTTGAAATTCGAACAAAATTTTCATAGCAATTCAGAGTAGCTAGATTTTTTTAAAAACATTCAATCCTCATCCACATAAATCTGACAAGAATTACTACAGGTAACTTCAAGTCTAATTTTGTTCTTCAAAAAGTTTATTGTCCTTAAGGCAAAACTTGATTTAGAAAAATTATGCCATGAAGCATGAAGATATTAATAAAGTCAACAAAAAATTCCACCACAAAACTTATTGTTTACTTGTTTTCTTTACATATATTCGTTGATAAAAACAAAAACAAGTATTTTGCTAGGAATAGTGCAGCTTACTGATTCATAGGGAGGCTTCTTTTACTTCAATCTGTAGAATGTTAACAATTTTAAAGATTAGTTAAGCTGTTCCTGTATGTGTTTTCACGTCCAATATTTTTAACTGCTGCACTTACGTCAAATGAGGTGCTAAAAGGACAACAATATTAAAAACACTTAAAATGATCTCATTATTGACAGTGTTTCGTAGTCTTTCCTACTTGCGTTGAAATAATTGAATGATGCCCACGGCCAGCCGGCAGTTAGAACGTTTTGATAATAAGTTTGCCATCTACAAAAGGGTAAAAGAAATTCAACTAAAGCTCAGATACGTTTAACTTTCAGTGAAACACGTTGTTTTTACTAAGCGCGCTTTCAAAAGAAACTAAAGTTACTGGTTTTTAGTTTGATGTCTATGGTTGAACTTGAAATGTTAAGTGAACCTTGAGGTAATTTTGAAATTCCACTCAACAGTCCGTGCGTTACTAGGCTGATTCCAAAGTTATTGTCAAATGTTTTGTATTGGAATTTTCTTTTAAGTTTGGGAAAAAAGTATAAAAGTGCCTAAAATTAAACCCAAATGCTTGGGTTATTAACAAATGTTCTCACCAAGTAAGTACAGTCTAAATTTTATCAAATAACACTGGTACCTATTGAATTAGATAAAACAAAACGAAAATATAGCCCATAGCGTCAAAGATCTAACTGTCTCCACTTATGCAATAATTATGGAACGTCATAACACAAAAACGTTTATTAAAGGAATGCAAATCGCCCAAATGAGAAAACACTACGACACGACACTTGGTCTCTCTCTTCGTTAAGCTTTAGTTCAATGTTTTGTTATACTCTAATATGAGTATTGTTTTATGGCTAGAGGAAAAAAAGAGCTTGCTAAAACAATGAGTGGATGTTTTACAAACGTAATCTGGTTGTTACTTTTCCTTCACGTTGAATGTTTGACAGCAAACAATGTAACTGTAATCCGTCGCATTGACCAAAGTGCTAACGAAGTTTGGTGGGCTGCTAGGGATAAGTTTAGTCTTTCGCAAGAATTTTGCAGTAAAATTAGCGGTTCTAATAAGTGTTCAGGGTTTAGTGCAGACGCTTCCGATGCTACCAAGCCGTGCTCCTGTAGATGTCTTTGGCAAACTCCCACGTTTTGGAACAAGTGTGGGGAATGGCAGTGTGTTGATGATCAAGTGATTCGCCAACAGGAAGGTAAATACAGAATTCAAACAAATACAATTAACACGATGCCCTGTACATGTACATGTAGCCGCACAATTTAGTTTAATCTCTGTCTGGCAAAACGCTATGTACTGTTGTTGTCTAATAAATTAGAGACGATTCTGAACAACCCGAACATATCGTTTGCCGTAGTGACATGCTGTTATGATTTGGTCAAAAAGTTGTTCGTTCCACTTGAACAGTTGCCAAGTGAGTCAGTGTTACACTCGCAAGTTTCAGGAAATAAATAGTAAAAGGTAACTTAATTCAAAATTGTTTTTAGATTTCTAAAATTAATAATTCTTCTGTCATGAAAATTGTTAAACTTTGTTAAAGACAAATATTAAAATCGCTGAAATCCGAACGTTTTAGATGTAAAAGCCATCAAGAGGGAAACGTAACCTGTTTGCGTCAAACGCATTTAAATTGTTGTTTAAGTTATTCCTGCTAAGGATGAGTTTGCAATAACAATTGACTTGTAGCAGTGCTTGGATGAGAAGAAAAAGATATTCAACAAGATCCGTTCTTTGAGTGCAATGAAAAACCTAGCAAGAAACATATCGCGAAACTAAATCTGTTCACTGAGAACAAGTAGCAACGACAAGTACTTTATAACGCATACTCGGTCCAGCCATTCCTGCCGCTGAGGATAATTTTGCAATAACAGTGGACTTAGTATAGACAGTGAATGAGTAAAGGAAAAAAGAGATCTATCCAGCTTCCTTCAATTAGCGCAATGATAACTGAGCAAGAAAATCATCCTGAAACTAAATCCATTCAATGACAACAAGTGACAAAATTAAGTGCTTTTCACGCAAACTCCGTCCGCATGATGTGGTAAACCAGCATGCGCAAAATAAAGAGCCTACTCAATTTTAAGGAAAAAGCTTACACCAGTCTCATGTTATACACGAAGGTAATTGTTCGTGTGATGAAACCTAGACTGGTGAAACAATGCGCAAGATCAAACTAAGTAAGAAAGGCAGAACAGAATGATTCTACACCGTCCGACACGTGAAACAACACCAACCCATAAACTCAAATAGCAAATCATTTACACAGCACAAAGCCTCTTCAAGCGCAAAAACATCCAATTCGCTCAATAAACAAGTCAATTGATATATTGCAAGTCTAGCTATTACCATCGGGAATAAATTAATCAACAATTTAAATACATGTACGTTTGATCCAATTCTTTTTTTCTTGGCGGTAATTGTTATTTTGAATGAAAACATTTGGATAGTAAGAATTACACAAAAAAATGATTCAAATCATGGACTTTGGATGATAAGATTTTTCAATGAAAAAACAGCAAGATTTGATGATCTTATCAGCTCAAGAGGTTTTAATTGGACAGGAAAAGATCTTACT